>JAQMYL010000036.1:26472084-26487800 GCA_030014365.1 Clarias pachynema
AATTGTCCAATTACTTTTGGTCCCTTGAAAAAGAGGCGGCTACGTCTTAAAGAGCTGTAATTCCTACACCCTTGCTCAAATTTGGATGTGAATACTCTCAAATTACAGCTGAGAGTCTGCACATTAAGCCCATATTGATTATTTAATTGTATCCTGAATATGTTTTCGTAAACAGCTAAAATAACAAAACTTGTGTCACTGTCCAATTATTTTTGGGCCTAACTGTATATGGAGAACAATAAGAAGAAGCACACATAGGAGGCAAAACCACAAAGTTTCACACAGAGACAAAATCGTTGGTGTCATTACATTAAAGAAAGAAAAACCCACAAAGGTCACTGAAATAACTTAAAATTGACAAAAGTAATAATAAATCAACATTTATTGGAAAAATAACAATTGAAAATCAGATATTTTATTTGTATAGCGCTTTTAACAATTGTCATTGTCGCAAAGCAGACTTTTTTTTTTTTTTTTAAAGATATTGCTTTTGAATTGTGGTTCAACAGAAGGATTTTGGTAAAAATAATGGTACCATTTATATTTTGTTGCATGACCTTTTAAGGCAATCACTGAAATCAAGCTATTTTTGTAACTCTCAATGAGACCTCTGCTCTGGTCGACAGATATTTTGGTCCACTAATCGTGAGTAAACTGCTCCAGCTGTCCCAGGTTTGAAGGCTTCATTTTTGCATCTGTAAACAAAGAGCTGATGCGACTTGCAAAAAAGTTCCAGTTTTGTCTCATCTGTCCAAAGGACATTCTCCCAGAAGCTTTGTGGCTTGTTAATGTGCATTTAGTAAAATTCCAGTCTTGTTTTTTTGAGTCCTTCTGCACTGAAAAAAAGGAACTTGGCTACCTGTTACATGTACTAAAATGTAATATGCGTTTTGTACATAATAATTTCATGTTTCCAAGATGAACATAAATAAATTATGTTGTATTTGCATGAAATTTAACAACTTAACATGTATTAGATTCAATCATGTTGAGATAAACCAAAGNNNCGAACACATTTTTTATTGATATCGATCACGTGTCTATCGCGAAACATATCGTTATCGTTTTATCGCCCAGGCCTAGTTTCAAGTTATTTCAGCGATGAATGTGGGTTTTTCCTTCTTTAACAGAAGGGTACCAACAAACACCCATGCAAGGGGGAGCAACAAATCAACCAGCGGATGATCTACACTGTTGCCACTATATTGGCATTCACACCACAAAGGTGTGAATAATAGCCATATGCACATAGCCACAGTTCTTTAATAATTAACAGGTATCAAAATTATAGATAATAATATAATATACATTATATATAGTATGTGTATATATACAGTGTGTATCTATATCTATATCTATATATATATATATATATATAGATGATTATGTCTTCTGATTACGTCTTTTTTTAAGGTCTGTGTTCATCTTAGTTGTCAAACAAAGGAAAAAGACAAAGCAGCTGTTTTATTAATAACCTGTTGCTTTCTCCAAGTTTTCCTGGTTTCCTGACTTATTTGTTTTTGCCACAGATTCTAAAACAATCTTGCTTCAGCTGATGTTTAAATAAACTTACGTCTGCACCTCTTTCCATGACACTTTACACCAGCAATTTTTATTTGTTCATTTAAATAACAGAAAATAAAACTCATGGACTTAAAAGAGTACATTTAACAGAACTCCCCAAACAAATAAACAATATCCCAGAGCTAAAAGCACAACCATGCGGTTAATACGTTGTTTTGAGTTTGTTAACTAAACCACAAGTAAAAGTCACTTTCACACAGTGAATGCGCTATAAAGCCAACAAGCAGACAATATGCTGCCTTTGTTCACCTTTAGTGAACCTACCAATCTGGTGTAATGATGTCTCAGAGTGTGAGTTTAAGAAGCATGCTGCTTCTCAGTCTAGACTCAGAACAGACATGACCTGTAATACAACAGCGCTGGTGTCTACTGTGACGCATGACAATTGTGTCAAAAATACCATTGGTTTTAAAACAATATGAAACAATAACATCATTTACCGTCCACATTATAGGGATACTCATTTTGTCCTCTACTCAAAGGAAAAGGAGCCTCACTTTCTATAGAATTTTTTTTTCTTCTGGCTGTTAAATTTTTTTTTTAGATTTGTTCCTGTATGGTGAGCTGCAAACTGTTTTTATTTTTATGTTTATCTTGTGGCAGGTTGCACATATCATATGTTTCAAAATATTCTGTGCTAGTGGATCTCCCTTTTACAGAGTTTTTATTTCTCGTATGCAGCCAGCTTAAAGATGCAAAAATAACCCTTAATTCCGTCTCTGTGCCTTTTACACAGGACAGCAAAGCAGAACAGCGTTCCCACCTTGAACAGGCTGGTCAAGGGTGACAATTAAATTTCTACACTGCCCACGAGGTATAGAAATTTAATAATTTTTGCAGCTAAATGAAGGTAACTTTCTGCCTTTTTCAGGTAAGAAATACAGAAATAGCTAGATATAATAAAATCTTTACTATGTGATACACCAAAACGCCGGACTGTTGTGCTTGCAGCCTGCCCAATGCACGGAAAAATAGTTTAATTATATATACTGGTAGGCCTGAAAATCCAGCACAAATAAGAATTTACTTGTGCCAAAATAAAATTTTTATTGCACATTTCCGAGAACACTTGTCCTCTTGTCCACTTTCCGTGCGAGAAAAATGTACATGTTAAAAAATTTAACATGTTTAATTTTTTTGCCGGTCCTCGCGGAAGCTTGCGGACCTTGCGGAACGTCTGCGGGCTATTGCGGCGGCTCACAGTGAAAAAGACTGCATCTCACCGCGAGTCAGATAGGGGTATAAGCTATTCCTTGTATTGTGAATAATGACTGTTTATTTTTGATAAAATGCTGTATGCATTTAAAAAATAAAAGTTGATCTTATATATTTTACATTGCTGTTTAATTAAGCAAAAGTACATTTTATCCGATTACTCTATTAATCGATTAAATTTTTGGTAGTATACTCGATTACCAAAATATTCGATAGCTACAGCCCTAATGACCTTTGAAGACAGCGTTATGATAGGACAATACTGGGTGCCTAAAGTTACAACTCCATTATGCAAGAAACTAAATTTTTTCAATTTTTATTTCTACACACAGACATGTGGATGAGAAGGTACAATGTTTCTTATTAAATATAATTTATGCGCTTTATTTTTATGATATTTTCAGTTGAGTGACTATAAGAAAAATAAAAACATTTATGCACACGTGTGGTTAAAGCTAGACTATATTTCACTTATCTCAATGCATTCCAAACTCAACCTCCTGTACCGGACAGTACGGTATGAATACATATACAGTTTCACCCCTAATTAACAATGTTATTCATGTTTCATACCATATATTAACTTAATAAATTATGAAAAACAACTTAAATTCTGGATCGCTTTATTTGTGTACCATAATACTGAGTGACGCAATGCTGAAGTCAATAACTGCAGAGTTTTCTGTACCAATGTGAGCGCAACAATAACAGGTAAAAGAAGTAACATAAAAGTAATGTGCAGTGTAAACTTTAAGTACTAAAAATTGAGGCTAAAGCGAGTTAAGCTTGGCTTCATTCTCCACATGGCACACTTTTCTCAGTCAATATGTTTTTGATGAGGTTTTCCGAAAAAACAAGGCGAACACTACCTGATATGATATAGATTCTCTAGAGCTTGTCAGCTTCTGACATGAAAACAAACTGGGAAAAAAATAAAAATTGCAGGAGAAAATGTTTGTGTGTGTGTGTATATATATATATAAATGTATATATTTCTAAATATCTTTGAGAAACTGAACAAAATATTATTGTTATTAAACAATAATAACAACAATAACAATAATAATAAAAGCTGTAATCAGTGTGTGTTTGTGGATGTCCCCCCCCCCCCCCCATCTCCCTGGTTTCATAAGCCCCTGGAACTATTCTGTCCTTTACTCAGACACTGCAGTGCTTCAGTGACCTGCACAGTGAAAGGCCGGGCTCTTCTACACTCTGGTATAGCTGGTCGTGTTTAAAACGCTCCCTCACTGACCCCGTAACTGTAGAGTGCTGGAGCACTGCGTTACTGACAAAAACTAACTTTAATGCGTTTTAAAGTGATATATTTTCAACACAATATATACGAATTGGTTCTCTGTCCACTTCATACGGAATAATACCACCATTACCCTGAAAAGTGAGAGAGAACCTCTACAGTACAGCGAGAATCCGAAATAAAACCCAGCAGCGTCGGCTCGGTCACCTTCCCTACTGTTTCTCTCGCCGAAACGGATATAAACACTAACCACATAACGAACTATTCCAACTGACACGGTGGTATTTGAGTTAATTAACTGATAATAAACCAGTTGTAGAGTGGACTTAGCTAACTAAGGCTAACTATCGCAACTATCTCACCTCTAAAGTATAGGTGTTCCATATAGAAGTAAAGTTTTGCATCGCCTCCTTCGCCGTCTCTTCATCCATATTTAATTCCAGACACAGTGTTTCGAAGCTTCTCTCAGTCGAACCGCCTTCATCTGATTTCCCAGAGTCGGAATCTGTCTCGTCCCCTCGCATTTTGAGGCTGTTTTTCTTGAGAAGACCTCAAAAAAATGCTTATTCGCGAAAAACAAGAACACAGACCCGTCGTCCTCCGGTTGCTGTCGCTCACTTCCGGTGATTCCAAATGGCGCGAAAGCTGTTCGCTCCTAGCCAATAGAAACGCAGGGTTTATGCTGCCTTCACGGAGCGCTGTAACTCGAAATTTGCGACTTCTTGTTATAGCGACGTTTCCCACCTCGTTGGACGAGTGAAGTTCAAAACATTCCTCATCGACAGCGTGTTTTATCCCTACATATCGCGTAAAGACAACTGGGGGGGAAAAGCACAGTTGGAATTACATTTACACAGCCTGAACGCCGTACAGCGCTCGCGGTCACGTGATTCAGAATCAAAACAGTCGCCATTTTGTATGGCAGTCATGCCTGGCACAGATAATAACACTGATACACGCAGGACAGAACTTCTCTCCCTGGACTTCTCCCTCACTGCCAGCACAATAACACCAGTAAACAACCTCGGGAAGTGGAAAGCATTAGGCGATTCCCAACCATGCCCATACTGCCACAATTAGATTAAAATAATCGAATTAGATATCAATTAGTCTTAATTGATAATTGCAGATTGATAATTATCTTAATTGATATCAATAAACCTATAATTAAATAATTATTTATATATGTTATCCTTCCCTTGTGACACCCATGATGAGCTCAGACCTCCTTCATCTTTTCCTCTTGGTGATGACTGGTGATGCAACGTGCATGCTGCATTAAATGAGTGCTGCTTTTAGTTTATATGCGATACCTTATTAATGCTAGTGGTATAGCTTCAAGCCAATTAATTTTAATACTTGCATACATATTATTTCTTTTTTTTCTTTTTTTACAATAACAGTTAAAAAAAAACTTGTCAAGGCAAAAAAACAGAAAATGATTTGCGGCTGTCTGCTTTGTGTTTCCAGATCTAACCGTAAAATTTATTTGAGCCATATAAAATCTGCTGATATTCAAAGTCAAGATTTTCTAACCCACTCTAAACACCTTTACAGTGGCAAAAGCAAAATCATGGAGAGAAAGGGATGCAGTAATTTAAAAAATATTTAACCCACATCAGTGGTGGACAGAAACAACATCTGGCCAACTGATGCACTGATGGAGGAATAAAAGATCAACCAACTGAAGATGCAATGTTTTGCAATGCAATGGCTTTTTTGTTTGTTTGTTTGTTTGTTAGCTCTTGAAATTCAACCACATGTTTGAAAAAAAAAAACATATTTTAAAAAACAAAAGCCATATACCAGAATAACTATAGAGAGTGACAGTATAACAGGTTGTATTTCATATAATATGGATCTAGATATGTTACAAAATACAGTGAGTCAAAGAACAAAGTAGAAGAACAATGGACACAAAACAGGGATGAATAAATAAGCACACAAACCCATAATAATAATAATAATAATAATAATAATAATGATGATGATGATGATGATGAAGTGAATATAAAACCGGGCTCATGCCAAGACATTTATTAAAAATAGTTTTACAGTGGAATGTGCCCTTTCCCAAAAAGACTAAATATAGTCACAGAGCCAAATGGAATGAAGAAATGTGTTTTTGTGACTGACATTTACAATTTAGTGCTTTTGACAATGTTGTCATTTTACCCTGGCTTCAATCATGGCACCTTTCTCTATGGCACACTGAACTGTTGTTGGTACTTAACTACAACTGAGAATGTCAAAGTGAGCCAGCAGAGGGCCTCAGTGTATCATGCCAATCAAAGGTAAACCTTCAGCAAGTAGTTCCCTCAAGTGGAAGGAAAGGAATTTAGATCCTTAAATGAAAATGGTAACATGCCCACATGAAACATTTTACTTAAGTAAATGTACATAAGCATTAGGAGCAAGATGTTTTTAAAATATTACATGTATAAAAGTACATTTGGTTTGGTATCTCTGGCTGCTATGTACAGTAAATGACACCATTGGCTCTGAAACATCAGCATGTTATTGTTGTAGCTGCTGAAGCTAGAGCTAGATTTAACTTTATATTTACATACAGTTTTACTAAATAAATTTGCGGGATCACCAGATTTATATTTCATCTTGATTGATTTTAACTTTTATTCAAATGAACCATGTGAGTACTGTAATTAGAAGGGAAAACATTGTTTTGTTGCTATTAAACTATTTGTTAACAAAACACAAACACCTCAAACTGAAATTGAAATTACAGGGCCCCATCTCTGGGACCAGGATTAACCTTGTCTCCTTGCCAGATGGCTTATAACCACAATAACTTAACCTTTTTATCAGCAGAAGTCTGATAAAATTGTTTTCCAAGTTTTTGACCTCATATGTTAAGGCATTCAGTAAATGTCTGGCCTTGTAAAACTCCAGACAAGTTGCAAGACAAGTGTGCAGCAGGTGTGGTTTTAGACCAGGTCTGTCACATGCAAGGATTCTAAAGTAGCATAAAATGAAAAGTAAATTACAAGTACCTAAAATAATAATTAGATACCAAATTTAATTTAAATATATGTACAATATTTAGTTACTTTATACCACTGGGTTACTCATAATTAAACACAACATGTTTATTGTGTCATTGCCCCATTATTCAAAAGATAAATGCATTGCGGTTCCCCGGTTGTTTGACATGTTTATAGAGTTCTACATCCTATTAATAATCCTTATAGAAGGGGCATGGTCTAGAGTCTAAAGAGAACACAACAAAATACGCCCCCCCCCCCCCTTTTTTTATTTTTTTTTACACTGGACGGTAATAACTATTCTGTAATTTGCTTTTTTTTTTTTAAAGAGGGGGTAAATGATGAGCAATGCAGCCCTGTAGGAAACTAATCTGAGGAGTCAGCTACAGACAGGATTTCTCAGCATTTAACTTGATGGACAGCTGACTCTGTTTTGACAACATATTATTTTTTAAAGAGTAATAACTTTTTTTTTATTACTCTAATTACTCTAATAACTATTTTTATAGCACTGTATTTTAAAGATACTCCTTTACTCTGTTGAATTTGCAACCCAAATTCAAACTTTGTACTATCTTGCATTTTCAGCTACTTTCTTCTACAGATAATCCTTACACAACTGTATGAAGAATGAGTTCATTGCCTTGCTGCAAAGTAAAGTTTTCCCCAGTCATTTGTTGACCCAATAAAATAGAATGGCTCTTCAGTATGGAGTGGCATCCATGTTGACCAAGGATGCCTTGCACACGATGGAGATCGCCCACTCTTCCATTGCCAAAGCATCCCCACATTATCATGTTTCTACCTCCTTGCCTTACTGAAGGTGTTATGCAGGCATCATCATCATCATCTTTTCCTGAGATGACACCACACCACTGTTTATGCATCTTGGCCAACTGCAAGCTTTCCTTCCAATTCTCCAACTGTAGTAGTGTTTTTTTTTTTAATTGGCAATTCTGCCCATGAGGCCAGCTGAACTGAGTCTCCTACACTGTCTGCAGATACTGGTTTCTCTCGATTTATTCAAAGGTGCAGCCAATTTGGGAGCAGTGAGGCGTCTGTTTATCAATGAGAACACATAAGTACTTGTCTTTTTGGGCAGACGTGCACTTGAGCCCCACTGCGTCTTCTGGCCCGATTGGATTCTAGTTGAAACATGTCCCTGGAGACTGGAGACTATAATGTACCCCCTAAATAAATATTTAATGTCTTAGTTATATCTCATAGACAATAACCTTCCTTTCTCAAGTCAAGTATAAACTGATGAGTTTCTAAGGAAAGGTGTTTTTGAGTGCCCATTTTTATTCCAATTTACACTGAAAACTCTTCTTATAGTGTAAGAGCCAAATGTATTCATATTATTGTGTTACTAGACCAGAACGTTTCTTAAGATGTTTTAATGCCTGGGACGGTGTGCCTAATCAATTTAAGACCATGAACACTTGAATTTCTGGAAAATAAATCTTCAGGCTTCAGAAAGTCTTCAGTATAAAAAGTCTCTGTGCTCTTAGAGAATGTCGAGTTCCACCAGAACCCTCAGTGGAATAGAGCAGTTAGTAGTGATTGATGCTTCCCGGTCATTATCCATTCATTAAAGACATTTTTTTTAGTCCAAAAAGGAAAATAAAATATTTTTGTGCCTATTTTGCAAACTGCACACTTTACCCAGTGCTATTTAAATATAAAATGCACTTTTTGCAACTAATATCATAATGCCAAGTTGCATACATGCTAGCTAGCTCTGACTGATATGAGACCAGTACCACACCAGATATGCACCATACTGTTTTCCTGCAATTATAGCCTGTCCTAACAGCATGTGATGTGAGAAAGAATGTAATGATAATAACCAAGTAACAGACAACAAAAGACGACAGAATTAGCTGAGATTGCTACATTTTTTACTCACCAAGGACACCATAGACTAGATGGGAAAGTTGTACAATAGGAGTAGCACTTTTATAAACCCTCAGTATATGAAAGTTTATTTAGAAAATAACATTGGAAGTTGTTTTCATTTGGCATTGGCTTTTGAGGTTTGGCTTTAAAATTATGTTGGGTTGCTTTTGGCAGATTTGGCAACCCTGAGACTAACAAAATACAAGTGTTCACTGAACACATATTTGAAACATAAAAATAGCAGGTTTGAACAGTTATCATTCTAAGCTGAGAACTTATGATCAGATCCTGAGATGGATGTAAATACCTAAATAGGGCCATTATTTCATTATTTAAAGAGGTATTTGGCTTATATAAACAAACAAACAAAAAATCAATCAATGTAGAGATGCACCAATTGCAATTTTCTTGACCGATTCAGATTTCTGTGGGAGGGGGATAGGAGGAAAGAACTGTCTATCTGAGCTTGCCAACAACCATTATTGGTTAGTGTTACTAGAGTACAAATAAGAGGCCAAAATATGCCACCCCTAACCTCAGCCAAACTGCTCATTACTCAGCTTCAATTTGAATATTTAAAAAATTCAAAATCATATGGGATAGCAGATATGTCCAAATTTTAACTTTTATATGTGTGCATCAATTCTACAGTGATCCAAAACATTTTATGTTCTTATTTCATGTATATGTGAAAAAGGTATTCAATAAAAATTAAATAAGGTAAGCCAAATACATCTTAAACAAGCTTTGTAGTGGAACACCTATAGCTTAAACAGGAAAAATAGTACAACAGTCTCTCACAGAAAACAAAGATAAATACAGTTTTACTACATTGTTATTTTAAAGTGTTTGTTAGAGCAGCACTAAACTTGGCCTACAGACTATTACCTGTAATTTTAAAACAGCTGGTAAAAATCTAAACATCACAATTTGATGCTTGCCTAGATGTGCACATTTTAAATACAGTATCACAAGTGAGAAGATAAATTGCTACCTTGCCATCTACTGGTAAAAATGTGACATATTAAATACTGAACATTAGATTATACTAGATTAAAAGCCAGACAATTTCCCCTGACGCACACACATACTGTGTATAATACATTGGGTTAACTCTGTTTCTCTGGAGACTAATTAGATAGAGTATAAACCTAACAGCACTCCATTTGATCAACCTTTGCCTGAACAGATGATTAAATTCACAGCTATGACAATAGAAATCTAGACCTAAAACTCCTAGTTTTTGTTGGAACAGTAAAACAGTCTCCCCCCCACATGTCCTCACTGTCCCATCAAAGGTCCATCAACATGCGTGCTTTGAGCTGTTTGATTTTGAGGGAGTAGTATTCCTCCTGCAGCTGCAACACACGTTCTTGACGGCGAAGAACAGATATCTCTAAAGTCTTTTTTTCTGCAGAGGGTGACACTGGGCAGATAGGACTGGCTGGAACATTATCTTCACTATTGTTAATTGTGTTATTTAGAGGCAATTCAATGTTTATAAAAGGTGTAACTGTAGTTGGAACATATTTCACTTCCATTTGTTCCTCCTCCTCTTCTTGACAGCTTGTACTGTCTTCTTCAGCCCTAAAGAAAGATAAAATGAAATTCATGTAACAGTTTAATGGAATTGTAACTGTAAAATCCATAGGTTTAATGGTCCTACTTGCTAGTCTAATTGAGGCAGTTATTATTCTAATTGGAAAATAGATAAAAGGTTTTTATGCAGCAGAAAATAAACATTAAAAATAATTAAACTTGTTACAAAAAGTTACACACAAACAACTACAGCAACATCATGTCACCAACAAATCTCTGTTAGCACATGACATGTTAATGGTCATGACAACACAATGACAAAAACACTGAACAAGTATGGTGTGGTGGCAGGGGACGGGGTTAAGCTCTGCACTGTGATGGGAGCAAGGGGCAGGTGAGTGGGAAGGAACACAACATCTTAGATTTGCAAAACCGTATAGGAACAAACCAAAAACTACCAAAAATTCTGGAACAGTATCCCTTGGACTGCTGAGACCCAGGTGGAGTCTCAGCAGTCCAAAATATTGTGTGCATCATGCAATATTTAGTGAAACCCAACTGCAGTGTATCGCCATAAACACCTTATACCAGCTGTCATGCATAATGGTGGAGGGCGGTGATTTGGACTTTCTTTAGCAGGACCTGGAAAATTATACTTGAATATCCTTGAAACAAATGTAAGACCATGCACTCAACAGCTTAAGCTGGACTGTGGTATACTGTAACAGCACGATGATCCCACATTTGATATCTGAATGAATAAAAGAGACAAAAATGAAGGTATTGAAATGACCAAGTCAAAGTTCAGATCCCAGTTCAGATTCTGTTTAGAGAACCAGCGTAATCAGAACATCTTTAACCAAGTTAGAGTTATTGGTGGTCAATAGCTCCAGCCTAATGTTGCACTTAATTCACCCACCCATTTAGATTAAGGATAGATTACAATGAGTGATGAATGACATTCAAACCAGAATGTCATTCATTTACAAAGTAGTGACCAATTTGTAGGCAGTCCTATAGGGACTTGGATAGGCACCTGGACCAGGATAAGACATACCATACTCTCTTGGCCCATTTCTATTGGCCAGGATTTTGAGAATGCCATTGGATAAATCCACTAGACACCACAAGTTCCACTGTATTATTACACTTAATGACTTATTTTTAATGTCACCAACTGCACCTCTATGAATTATTAGGGATTCTACACCATGTATTCTACATTAATATATTTGCAGTAGTGTTTGCCTTATGAATAGCATGATTCATAAATTCATTTATGATGATGATTGGAAATGGGATATGTGGCTTGAGAAACTGCAGTATGAGGTCCCACAAGCCCATATAGGGTTTACCTTGTTTGAATTACTGTATGGACACAAGCCCCCGCTTTTCTTTCCCTTAGCAGAGTTACCTGTCTCTGTACTGAACTCTGTGTTACCTGAAATCTGTGTCCTTTCTCTGTAGTTTGAGGATTTCCAGCACTAGTTTGGTCACTGGATTGATATGTTCTGCAAAACAAAAGAAGAGTATTTCCTCATAAAGCCCCAAAGTTATGGAATAGCCTTCCAATTAATGTTTGGGACTAGTCCAGGCTGAAAACCTATTTATTTTGTAAACAGATTTGTTTTGTGAGCAAATCTGGGGACTCATGAAGCATTATATGACTAAATTAGGGAGAAAATCAGTGAAAAATTTTTTTTTTTCAAATAACACTCAAATAATATTAGCAATGCTAATATTAGACTTGAGAGAAACAGGATAGTATATACTGATATGCCCTGATATATAGAGAAATAATCCACTGCTACACTAATGCACTTAACCCCAGGTTTCACTACAGTAGTGCTTCAATGCCAACAAGGTAGAACGTTTTCTCAGTATTCCAGAGCCATGATCTGACTTTTCTTGTATTTTGCACAATAAAAAGTACTAGTTTGACTTAAAACACCCACACATTTCTTTCTCTGAATATGTGCATGTTCTGAGGCTATTGATGGTTACAACATTGGCCAATCTGTTGCTCATACAAATACAAAAAGTTTCCTACCTGTAGGTGACTTTTGGGATACCAAGGCCTCTCTTGCTTTTGCTTGCTCTATGAACCAGTGTCTCTCACACTCCTTTCCTGTACGAGGAACATCAGGGTAAGCAGCGGAGATTTCCTCTGCAATCTCGTCCCATGCCCATCGTCGGTTAGTAGCTGTCTCACGGCAAGAATGCCTCCCAGTCAGCAAACCTTCTCTCCTGGCCTTCACTAGCTGCACCAAGAGCAGCTTTTGCTCCGTAGACCAGTTAGGCTTCCTGGGCCTCATCAGTACTTCCTGTGGTAAAGACACATAGACTATGATTATGTGCAAAAGACAAGCAGTGTGTCAACAAAATAACCAAAACACATTATGGTTACCTTTAACATGTGTATGTGATGTAGTTTTGATTAGCCAAATAATTTAATGTGCACCTGATAATTATAGCACTGATGTCTTATCCCACTATGAATATGACTGAATGTACATTAAAATTAAAGTTTGAAGCATAATCCGAGACATTCTTTAGTAGTGGTACATGTCACCCAATAGTTTAAGAGGTTACTACGTCTATTTTCTCAATAGTGCTAACATGGGCCAATACACCACTTACTGCTTTCTTAGAAAATCAACAGATTTAAAAATAATTGTACATTAACTTTTTTTTGGAGGAAATAATCAGCAAATGCATTTATATCTCAAATTGCATTCCTTGGGATGGGAAGAGCTATGGCAAAACTGAGGAATAAGTCTTTTGCTGATAACCTTAACTGCTTATCAGAGGATGGCTTCTTTTCTAGGCATGTACAATATTGCATAACACTTGTAGCTCTTCATCGGCCTTCGATTGTTAAACAGACGGCCACGTAAAAACTTGACATTCGTAAACAATATGGCCACCACAGTTTTATCAGTTTTAATAAGGCAGAGCCTCCCTGACTCAGAAGGCTGTACCTCCTGAATGGTTTGCTGCATTTGAATGAAACTTGGAGGCATGTCCAGGAGATTCTAAGGTCATATGCAAAGTTGGAGCTAATGTCAGTCGTTTCTTAGGAACCAAAAGTTGAGAGATTTTGCAAGCTAGAGAACCTGCAAGTGCTAATGTATGTGCTTTTTGTGTTCAGTACACAGACTTGAGGATGTCTGCAAAAATTGAGATGTGGTCATCCCAATTGATTGGGGACACAATTAAACCTTAATTACCTTAGGGTGACCTTCAGTGTTCAGTATACGCCTTATAATGCAGAGGGAAACTTCAGTGCGTGCTGCCACCAAATCATTCAGTAGGTCTTTTGCAGTCAATCAAGGGATTTTCAACACTTGCCTTCTCAGGAATCAGGTAGCAGCAGGTGAAGTGTAAGACACTGTTTCGTTAACTTTAAACTTGTGAAATAGACTTCCTACTGTATTTCTAGGAACATTGAGTACCTTCACTATTTTGTTTTATATCCTTATCCTTGTTTGTGCAAGGCAATAATCTTGTCTCTTAAATTTATGGACAACTCTCTTGCCATTTCTGACACGCAGTCAAACTTCTCCACCAGCAAATCTCTAGAACGGCCAGGTGTTTGATGTGTTCCAAATCAAGTACGCCTGAGGCATCTAATCTGTGCTTGAGACAACTCCTGAATTACAAATTTGTGCTCTAATGAGGAATTTTATTCTGGAGGTTGAATAATTCTGAAACTGCTGTATTCATTAAAAGGGGGCATTTGTGCTGAATTTAGAGAAATCACTTTATATTATTTGTACATTATTTCGTTTGTATATGTTCACAATGTACATTTATTATCACGTTATATTAGTTGTATTAAGCCTTTTAAATTGCTCTTATTTCACTGATGTACTACAAACAGCTGCAAGTTAGTAATTTTGGCCAAAAAAACTAATTTTAAATGGGGTTTAAATAATTTTGAGTGCAACTGTATATATAAACATTTTAAACCATTAAAAACCATTTATCTCTGAAAATTTAGATCACAAAAATTGTGTAGTATGCAAAACATATTTTTGAGACAATCCGCACAATTTTGGGGTCAAATTACTCAGCAGAGAGTGCCTTTCAATATTTATTAAAATGATACACTTCTACATTTAACATTTGTACACAATGTCGCTGCACAATATGAATCAATTCTAAAGAGGAGGAGTTTATCCCACTTGACTTTTTGCATCAATTTGAATTAAACTTGAACCAGAATTACAGGACAACATTATGAAGCAATGTACAAATAATGCTCATGATCATGCATGAACGGCAAGGCTAAAATCAGATATAGTTACCATTTCTGAAAAATATTATGTACGTTCAAGCTGAAACTTTGAATACTGTATCTCCAAGCTAACTGTCAAATGGATGTTTAAATGTTGATCCAGTTACTTAAACACAACCACCTCCGAGCATGCATTTTACAAAACTTTCAACCATTTTTTTCAAAACTTCACTGTATGGCGTCTATAAGGACCCACTATTAATTGATCAAGTCTTATTCGGGTTACAGTCTTATTCAACCTGGCCTCTCAAATATTTAGTTAACTTATCCATATGCAAAACAGTATTCAGAACTTACAATTTGAGTGACAGAATTTACTAATTTACTTATACAGTTTTAAAACAGTGTTATCATGTTATTGAATTTGGTCACACAATACCTCACATCCTACTTAACCAAATGAATTGACACATGCCCAGTTAAAGGGGTGTTAAAATTAATTTACCTTCTGGCTTACCGAACACAAACACAAAAACATTTGATATAAACATTAGAATGTTCCCAAATCTAAAACATTCAACATTAAAACCACTGACAAATGAAGTGAGTAACACTGATTATCTGGGATGTATTAGGAAGCAAGCCAGTTCTCAAAGTTGTGTGGAAAATATGTAAGGACCTTACAGACTTCAAGTCTGAATTGGGATGGCTTGATGATTGGGTCAGAGCATCTCTAGAATGCCAGGTCTTGTAGGGAGTTCCCATTATAGAGTATCGCATCACAGTTTAGAAGTGAAGACTTTATGGACTTCTTTAATGAAAAAATCAATAGTATCAGGAAGAAAATAACGGAGGTTCAACCTCTAATAGTATCCCATGGTCCAGTTCAGCCTATAGCTTCACATTCACATTTAGATTTTCAGTGCTTTACAGATATAGGACAGGAAGAGCTGTATAAACTTATTACCTCAGCTAAATC
>JAQMYL010000036.1:26507906-26532811 GCA_030014365.1 Clarias pachynema
AGCCTCTAATTAATTAGATAAAAAAATTTTAATCGAGTCCCGGCCCTAGTTAATATATATATATTTAAAAACTTAATAAATAAATGAGTTGCCCAATACTTAAATATTGTTTGGTACAACCCCTGGAAAAATTCTGGAATCATTGCATTTGGATGTTCACCCAGCTTTTTTTTCTTTTTTTTTAACTTTGTAATAAATAAACATCACGGATATGACATTTTTTTTTAAATAAGTCATCATTCACACTTTGTTAAATGTACCTCAAAAAAATTAATTGCTTTAAAGGTGTTTTATCTTAAATTTATTCTCTACTAATACAGTAATTTTATTTATTTATTTTTATTTATTTATTTTTTTTATATCTACTTTGACTCAGGTGGAGGTAAACACTTGTAACTAGTTTTGTTGATTGTTTTAAAGTGTCTGTTGTTCTGTCCTTAACATTTTTCTTAGATTGATAGTAAATAATAGTTTGAGATTACCAGGATATATTAGAGGGTTAGAAGCGTAATAATAAACCAGAGTATTAGTCAGCCTTACTTTTAACTAGGCTGCAGGCAGGTGCCTCTAACGTATCTCTGTCACCACATCTCATAGACCCAGAAGCTCTCATCTACAAACCATAGGGCCGAACTACCAATAGGCTCATCTATTCCAAACAGCAGTACTGTAGCAATGCTGTAAATAAGCTGCTTTCAACTTAGCTTCAGCATCCTTTCTTCCTTCCATCCTTCCTTTCTTTACTTTCTAGTGTTAACTAAGACCTGGAATATCTCCACAGAACTCAGCTTCCCTGAGACCCCCTGCACCCTATCATCCCTTCCAGACTCTGACTTCTTTTCCTTGCCACAGACATGTTTTTTTCCCTCACTTTCATTATCCATTATTCATATGCCCTCTGTCTTCTAAACCCATGAAGATTTATTGCCCTACACTTTGGCTCAAAGAATTAAGAACAGCAGTGAGAACATGGAAGAAATCACTTGCTACTAGTGTGGGAAAATATTTTTGATACTTTTGTGAATTTTTTATTTTATTTTTGCTGTTACATCAGAGGCCTAATTGGTTTGTGAGATACTCTACCTACGAACATTTTGCTGAAACTGAGTTTATATACATCATAATCTGGGCCAGGTCTCGACATTAGCACTTGGCTGCATTCAGGTGCAACTAGTCTCTGCACTAATAAGGGCAAGTGTGTTCCCTCTCCAGGGCTGATATTAGACCAGTTCATATGTTACATGTGGTGATGCAAATTTCCCATTTTGGTGTAATTATTTCTTTTGCCCATTTTCTGAGTCTCCAGCGCAGTCGCATTAGCTGCCCTAGCCAGTATCCCACTTTTTACCAATGTCCTGGGTACACAACTCAGGGACCACTTCTGCCCCGGATGTGGTAGCATTGAACTTCATTTCAATTTAAAATGTTATTACATTTCCATTGATATTGTTTTGGTTGCCCGGGTGCCCGGTTTAGGTCACATCGACAATGAGACCACCTTCTTGCTATTTCAGATGGACTCGGGACCATCCACTGCAGAGTTACACACTATTATACTAGTGAAAGAAAGTATGAGTAAAAATAATCCTATGACTCCAAAGACCTGCCTTAAATTAAATCTGTACCAATTTTTACATGAAACCTTTGGGAAGGAGCTTCCAAGGGTGAGATAGAATATAAATAAATAAATAGATAAATAAATATTTAGATCTCAATATCAGATTGGCACACTCGACACATTTGTTTAGAGTATGCTAGAAGAGTTATTGCCCCTTAATGTGTCAAACGAATGTCAAATAAGTCATTCCACATATGAATCTGGAACACTAACATGATTAAAAGCTTAAAACATTTTCCTTCGACTTTTTTATATAAGAACTTTCAAAGACATCATTGCACACTCATAAAAGCATTTTAAAAAATGTACAATGGCATCTGTTGAATTTTGTAATGAACTAATTATTTTTTCAAGGTTGATATTTTTATTTATTTATTAAAAAATATATAAGGATGTTTTAAATTTCAATAGCAGATCTTCTCTTCCCGTGGGCCGATTGCGATGAGACAAAGCCTATGTTACCTCAAGCTTGGCCAAATACATTAAAATTTGTTGTAGTTTTTACGTGATGCATGCACAAACAGACAGACAGTCAAAAATAGATAGTAGATTTTATATTTTTTATTATTTCCTATTAACATTCATTCCAACAGTCGTGTAAGCATTTCACTGTGTATCATACTGTGTATGGTTGTGTATATGACATAAACATTTTAGAAAGATTCCAAAAAACATCTTTGTTCTATTACTCATATTGCATCCTTATTTTTTTTACAAATATCTTTAATGTACAGTCGCTCCAACTTCACAGTTTTATTATACTGTATGTATAGATTATAATTAATTATTTTAAATGTGCACCAGAAATTTGTGGTAGACAGCTAAAATAACAATACTCTTTTCAATGTCTAAATATTTATGAATATGTACAGTCCTAGTACAGTCATGTGATAAAATTAGTACCCCAAAATTGTTTTTCCCAAAAAAATGGTGCTGAGTATTATGTCCAAATAGCTCCTCTTAGGTCCATAGGACTTTAGTCCAAAAGTTTTGTGGTTTGGACTTTAACATTGAGGCCTGTAGGGTCTGAGATGTAGCTCTTTGTGTGTGTTTCTAAGTGTGTGTGTGTCTCTAAGCGTTGCATGACCTTGGGGTGAATGTGCTGGAACATCTACTTCTGGGAAGATTGCCAACTGTCTTGAACGCTTTCCACTTGTGAATAACATCTCACTGTAGAATGTTGAACTCCAAGTTGTTTAAAAATGGTTTTATAACCCATTCCAGACTGATGTGCAGCAAGAACTGCTTCTCTCAGACCACTGCTTATGTCTTTCCCTCTTGACATTGTGATAATGCACCTAAATGCTCCAGATCAGCAAACTGCCAAAACTTTTATAGAGGTCTGCACATATGCTGATGATCAGTTAATCAAGGACTGAGGATAAGCAGCACCTGGCAGCAGCTTACCCACTTAAATCCTGTGGAAGCAGTCAGGGGTAGTTAGTATTGCACACGTTTGTTTTTCTATTTGGTTTCATTTTTGTTAAATAACTTTTCTCACAATGCAATAATTTTATATGTTCTTGTTCGCTTGAGGTTATTTTTATCTAATACTGAGACCCACTAAGATTAAATGATTTTTATTGTTTCCACACAAAAAGACACAGAATTAAAAACGAAAAACGGTCCTAACTGCAAGACTGGATGTCCTTACTGACAATATATTAATGTTTACCTGCAAATATTCCTGAGTGCACAATTTCTGCTTTGTCCCTCACTGCAGGCATAGTAATTACCTGTTCTTCACAGAAAAAGATTCACATGCAGTGTTTATTCACTATAATAAATGTGTGATTATTTGTGTGTGTTTTAGATCCTACTTATATCAGACTACTTCTATGCTTACTTACGACGGGAACATCACCTGAGCCAGGGGCTGTACCTGCAGAGAAAGGATGGCAGTGAGGCCACACTGGTGTTAAAATGAGCTCTACAATAGCAGCTTGGTTACCTCTTCTCATCCTCTATCCTTTCCTGGACAGATTTTTAACCATTTTTCCCCTCTACCCAGCTTTCATTTCAAAAGATAAAATTTCTGTTTAGCATTCACCGGGAAAGTCCCTTCAATGATCCTGTCCCAATGAAAATAATAATGAAATTGTATACTACAATGAGTGGCCTACTATTTTTATTTTATTTTTTTGTTCAAGAGGTTTAGTTGACCAAATGAGCCATGGAATTCATTAAACATCTTAAATATCTAGTGCTTGATGTTTAGGTTAACTTAAATCCACGTCATGAAATCAGGTAAAGGGCTATTTCCTAATGCATCATTCCAACAGATTCAGTGCAGTGGAACTGCTAGTCACATGTTCCTCACAAAAAATGGTTCCTATTTCTGTTTAAGATGAAACTATCATACAAGTTGTTTTAAGTTATTTAAGAAATGAAACTTACAACAAATGCATCGATAGTGAGTGATACACTTCCACCTATTTATTTTTTATGAAACTTGTGTTGTCGTAGTTTTTGTTGAAGCATTTGGTCATTGATTTTGACTTGGATGAGGATATCTTTTTCTAAATTTAAAAGTCGAACAAATACTGCCTCTCCATTCAGTGTTTTCTCTGAAGCAATGCTTCTAGGACAGATGATGATGATGATGATAATGCAGCAGGATTTTCCTCAAGATTTATCTACAATGATTAACAGAACATATGCTGTAATATTTGTCCCTACATTTTGTGTACTGTTTCAGTTGTTATGGGTTATTTTGAGGCTGAGTTGGACCCCTTGTGGGAGGCAGAAGGAGAGTTTCTAAGTTACATGAAAACACACCATGCAAATAAAGAATACTTCTTAAATAATTGGATTTGTCCAGTCTATGGCTATAATAGGAGGCCTTTTCTAATGACTAGGGTTGAAAATATGAGTAATTGTTCATAATGTATTTGAGGAGTATTTTTAAACGTTTTTAACTTTTTGAAATTCCCCACATTTTATAAAGAAAATGTAAAAGTTTTAAAGGTCTTTGTCATCCTGCCAATGTCTGTATGCTGTATGTCATGTATAGTTGTAGTAGTGCATTGACGCACTTCTTTTAACCCTAACTTATGCAGTGAGTAGCTTCTCATTTCTTGAACATTCATATCAGGTGATGTATCCCATAGTTGTCAAAAAGATGAAGGGACAAATTATTGCCATTATTAAGCAAAGAAAACAACAAAGGAAATTGCTGAAATTACTGGAATCAGGTTAAGAACTGTTCAAAGCATTATTAAAACCTGGAAGGATAGTGGACGTTTCTTTGCAGAAGAAATGTGGTTGAAAAATATTTCATGTATTCACTCAATATTGGGCTAAATTTTCTCCTGACACTCTAAGCTTTCGAAAGAAATGTACAGAAGAGTATGTTCATAGCATTGAGTTTCTATATGTGGCAATGTCTCCACTGACATGCATACCGGGTGATTTTAAATTTAACCTATTGCCGAAGACCAGCCATAATACGAGTTACAGTAGGCCCCATCACACCGCCATAAAGATCCTACCTCGTCTGAAAAGAAAATGAGGAATGCAGGAATGGTGGCAAAATGGAAAAATGGGGATTTATCAAGTTTTACAATTTTATACTACTTCCTAGCGAAATACCTGTCAGGTTCTCAATGCGTCTATCATGTTGTCACTAATTTTCTATTGCGAACATAATAATATGTTCACCAGTTCCGATGAGATCAAACTGAATATGTCTGATGTTTACTATGTTAACATTGTGTCAAGTTTATATAGGATTTAGTAATCATACTAAATTCTCTGAACTCTGAGAATGTGAGACTTGCAGATTATGTGCTGCATGTGTGCCATAAACGTCATATGTGACACCCTTAACCCAGGAGAACGCCATATGAACATAATGTGGTCTTCTACAACATAGCATGGACCCGTCATGGTCATAGTATAAGATTGACGAGATTGTTGTGAGAACTCTATTGACATTGCAACAACACAGTGACATCCCAATGACAACTCGGTCAGAATTTTTTCCCAAATGCGCCATGCTTGTAGTACGTTAGTGAAGTCCCTAAGAAGTGTTTATTACTCTGTCCTTAAGTTATTCCTGTGTCTTTCTTTGACCCTGTACTCACCAGGATTTTTTTTAACATGTTCAAAAAAAGCATAGCAGCTCTAAGTCAATGGGGACAATACTATGTCATTATCAGTTTCTACCGCGCTCCTGCCAAGTTCTTATTGTATTCACCCAATTTTTTATGGATTTAGTGAAAATGCATCTCTGTGTAACAGAGGGGGAGTTACCTTGCATTTTGTTGCATACAAGCTGCCAATGTATACAGAGATCCTTAAAGGGCTATGATAATGAATGTAAGAGCATTTCCACACATGGGGTTGCTTCACTTGGTCAGGGCTAGAATCAGCAACATTATGAGGTAATAAAATTAGTTCAGCTGACTACCTTTTTTTCCCTTCCCGTTGATTGCACAGATAGCTCAAATTGTGAAAGAGTGGTTCTGGGAGTGGATGAATCATTTTCACACATGAATTGGTCAACACTGAAAGTCTTAAGGATCTGCTAGAGAGTATTTTATGAAGTGGTTTGACTCTCCCATAATGAGTATAAGATCTTGTGCAAAATATTACGTAACTGCGGATGAAAATAAAGCCATCTAGCCATCACAATTTGGCCCTGTTTCCCACATATCAACTTCAGGGACAAAATGTTCACTTGCTGTCTAATACATCCCACAAACTTCCAGGTGCCATTGTAACGAGATACTGTGTCTAGTCGACTGGGTCAGCGCAACTCTAAAACTTCAGCTCTTGTGCGCCTGGGGAGTGAAGGCTGACCCTTAGGCTGATCCACTAGAATAGTTACTGTATTTCCCACACATTTCCCACAAATTGTTGAAAAGGTTAATGCTGGTACCCATAGAAAGGTGTCGGGGCACAGAGATCCTTAAAGGGCTATGATAATGAATGTAAGAGCATTTCCACACATGGGGTTGCTTCACTTGGTCAGGGCTAGAAGGTAGGCATGTAATGACTACCTTTTTTTCCCCTTCCCGTTGATTGCACAGATAGCTCAAATTGTGAAAGAGTGGCTCTGGGAGTGGATGAATCATTTTCACACATGAATTGGCCGACACTGAAAGTCTCAAGGATCTGCTAGAGAGGATTACAGTACATCGTAGTTTTGGTCCTAAAAGTTGTACCTACTGGATATTAGGCAGGTGGTCATAATGCTACGACTAATCAGTATATATATTCCTATGCCTAGACAGATGACCACCTGAGGGTATATTCTTACCTTTTGGTCAGTGTTTCTGGGATAAACTACAACCTCATAGAGATGAATGATTTAATGTGCTGGTTTGTTTTCATATCCATATCATATAAATTGAAGTGCATGTTCTCCCCGTGCTTGGTTGGTTTCCTCCGGGTACTCCGGTTTCCTCCCACAGTACAAAGACATGCAGATTTAGACTAATTGCTGTTCCCAAATTGCCTGTAGTGTGTGAGTACCTGTGTGCCCTGCGATGGACTGGCACCCTGTCCAGGGGGTACCCCACCTTATGCCCTAAGTCTCTGCGAGCCTGAATACAGGATAAAGCGGTATAGAAGATGAGTGAGTGAGTTCATAATATGAACATGTCCGGCTGCGTATTTTCTAAACGTTTTCCATATGTGTCACTACTTAAAGCAGGGTCCTTTGCGTTATCTTTCCCGATTGGTCAGAACTCAACAAGCTAAGCCAATCAGCGTCGAGTGATAGACATCAACCAGGACCGCACCAATCACAGCTCAGAGCGTCAGTATTTCATGTCAGCCATTGGCCTGGGCTAACTGGGACACAGAGAGATATTAAAACATTCATTGTTAGCGGTTAAAGCTATCCCTGCTGAATAGCAGATGGCGACTCCCAATGGAGCAGTGTAACGTTTTAGTAGCAACGTTATCCATGTAATTTATTTATCTATTAGAAGGTTAATCTCGAGTTTTTCTGTCCAGCATTAAGCGGCGTGTGACCGGTAAGTGTGCTGTGTTAGTTCATTCTGTTTCAGATCCTGTTAGCTTAGCATGTCCTCAGACCGGTGGCTAAAAGCATATGAATTCAGCTCCAGCACGTATACCTTAAATGTAATAATAGTGAGGTCTATAATATCGGGTTTGTGCATACCTGAGCGTGCACTGAGCGCCTGCTGTAACATGCACGATGTCAGACGGCTAGCAGGGGGCTGGTGTAACACTAATGAGTCTGTAAACCTAGCGCGTGATGCCGCTTCTCACGTGCTAAACTGTACGTTAACGTTCAATAACCTTTAAAGTCAGGTTAAATATCGGCCAGTTCTTATTAGTTCTTACGGCCACTAGTTCTTTGGGACATGATGTGTGTGGGGTTATTAATATATTATCTACCGATATTTCTTTTGCTACTTAGAGTGCATAGAGGGTTTTTTCGTTACAGAATGACCCCCAGAATTTTCCAGAAACTACCGGCGTACGCGTTGACGTGACGCAGAAGAATAAATCAGCACATAGTCAGTGTAGGCAGACTCCAAATTAGGGTACATGAGGCAGGAAGATTTTTCCCGTTAAAAATATCTAATTTATAGTCTTTGATCATGTCACCACAAAACCCTTTAAACTGTTCCAAAATAACATGCACAAAAAAAGAGCTAGTGTGGGTGTGAGAGGCAGACGGTGACTTGGTGGTTAGCACTGTCGCCTTGGACCTCCAGGGTCCAGGTTCGATTCCCGCCTCAGGGTCTGTTTGTGTTCTCCCCGTGCTTGGTTGGTTACCTCCGGGTGCTCCAGTTTTCTCCCACAATCACAAAGACATGCAGGCTAGGCTAAATGGTGTTCACAAATTGCCCGTAGTCTGTGAATGAGCGTGTGAATGATGACCGGCCTACCACTGTTACAGTGGTAATCACCATGGACCTTTACAGTCCCCAGTTGTACTACAGAGGTCCCTGTATGGATGGTGAGTGGATGTGAAAAATTAATCATCAAGAAGCGCATTTAAAATGAAGAGGAAATAAGTGTGAGGCTGAGACTGACAGTTGTTTGGCAACCAACAGAGGTGATCAGTGTTTGGTCACAAGCCCAACACATTAGAAAACAGCATAAAAAAAACCCTCCTATTGGTCAGGAGCTGCGATGTAAGCTTTGAGTTCAGTTTATCAGAGTTTTTTGTTTGCTTTTAAATCAATAAAGGGTTTACAAAGTCACAAAATCTATCAGATTTCATAGTTGCATATTTGCATGTATGTTGTGATTTTATAAAAGATTTTGTGGGAGGCCAGTTTCTTTTTTTTAATTTTTTTTATAGAAAATAATAGATTGAGCCAGGTACAAAACAAAGTAGATTGACATTTCATATAGAAAGAAGTCATCCTTTGTCATGGCCCCACAAAACAAACTGAACAATCTGAGTGATTAAAATTACTTTTTATTAATTTTTTTTGGGTCAGTTTAATTTTGCTAAGTTGATGGGTAAGTTTTTGAATCAGAATTGATTTGTACATCTCAATTTAAGTAGGTACGCCTGTGAATGTTAAGCTGTTTAAAATCTACTTAAATATAATGTATCTTTTATGTAAAATACAAGCCACCTCCATCCTCTGCAAAATACTTAAAAAATACAATGCAACACTGAAAGAATCTTTTTGTCTTATCTGTCTGCTGCAGATGTCTGCTGTAACGTCCTCACATACTGCATCTGAGGTAGCCATTTTGGAGAACTTGTTGATCCATGGTTAAACACATGCTTTAAACATTCCTTCCTATTGTCTAATGTCTAGAAAAAAAAGCTTGACAGATTTGACTGGTTCAACTGTTTTGCATGTAATGACAAACAATGCTTTGATGTTTTGGGTGAGACACAAGTAATATCTATATCATTTAATATTAATAGGTGTGAATTATTGATTATAATATGGTGATTACTTTTTAGTATTATTATGTTCTTGTTGATAGGAATGCATGGAGGGAATAATGTCTGTGTTGGTGTATGGAAGACTTTTGTTGAGAACCTTCCTTATCCGGCATTCCGGAGAAGAGTAGGGAATAGGGCAAACTGGTTAAAGTATGCTGTGGAACGAAATGCAGCAAGTGACTCATTTTGGCTAACTTTGGGTGGCTAGCCAGCTAACCTACATCACACTTAGCACAGAACTGGAAAAGTTTCAAAAAGTTTGTTTGGATTCAGCTATTATTTCAGATATAACCAACGTTATCATTACTTTAAAACTGGTAAATTAAACTGTTACCGTTGCAAAAACTCATATTATTTTTTGGTTATAGAAACAACTGAAAACTACCATAAAAACATATATTTATTTCTTTGCCTATACTGTATGACCTGTTTAACATTATTTTACTCAGTCACATTTGTTTTGGTTAAAATGACACAAAATTAAATTTAAGTTTTGCTAAAAAAAAATTTTCAAAGTATGTCAATTCTAACACAATGTATAATTATTTAAACATACAGTAGCAATACAATAATGGCCTAAAATAAAAATGGTCAGGCTTTTAAGGGTTAATGTATCAGGGAATTTTCTGACAGCATATGACAGCATATTTGTTAGTGGGCTTATTAAAGTACAGTACTTGCTAGGGAATTGGTAGTATCACTTTAAATTTTCTGCACAGTCATGCTTACTGTCCACTGCATTATGCAACGCCCCTTTTAGGAGAAGGATATAACCAGAGGTAGAGGCTCTCTGTTTCATTAGCTCTGCTGCACTGGACTGCTTCACATTTTGTTCTGTGTTCACTTGCAAGTGATTTGGCCCACATTGTAAGATCTGTATTTACTGTCTGATCACTACATCTACTGCACTTGCTTTTGCAGCACCATCTTTTTTTTCTTGACTGCAAAGTATGACTTATAAATGGAATAAAGAATATAAAGAGATTTTTAAAATGTTTTCTGCAACTGACTTTTTCATTATTCTGGGCTTACACAGCTGAGTACCTTTGCCATGGATCTGCATAATAAAGACTCTGGTGATGTTCTACCTGTGGTCATTATAGGTAAGTGTGTAATGAATAATTAATTTTTTAAAAATAAAACTTTCATTTATAAGTTTGCTGTGATGGCAAATTAATTCGGGTAGGACGAGAGGAATGAATGGATGAATTTATACTTAAATTATTATTTCAAATTCTTTTCAATTTTAAGTTAAACATTCTTTAAGTAAATAAAGCAATCTTTAATTACACAAAGTAAGAATAAACAACATTGAAAAAGAAGTGCTTTTTTTTTTTTTCCTCCACCAGGAAATGGTCCTTCAGGAATTTGCCTGTCATACTTGCTATCTGGACACACCCCCTATTTTTCCCCAGAGGCCTTTCACCCCAATCCAATCCTGCACAGAAAACTTAAAGAGAATGTTCATCTGCCTTTGTTTGAACAGGTAAGGTTAATGCTGTATATCTTTATTTATTTATTTATTTATTTATTAATTATTATATATATATATATATTTTAAATTAATAAATAATTGCTTTCTTAAGTACTTTAAAGATGGTCCAATGAAGTGGATTTGATTATGGCATATTTGCTCTGGCATTGTTTCAACAATCATGTACAGTACTGCGGGGGGGCCTGGAGCCTTAGCACATAATGTTGATGAGCCTAGACCTGACCAATTAAAGCCATCGCAGATCATAACACTGCTTTCAGAGGCACATACTGTGGATGTCTGTATAGAATGCTTGAGAGCTCGATCCAAGCAACTAAAGTCCTGGTTAATTAATATTGAGGAATGTACGTTTATTCCATTACAGCATGTTTTTAATGCTTGCTTGTGTTTATAAATTCATTCAGTGATGGGGAAAGGATGGAAGATAAGAGGGTGAATTAAACAAAATGAAAGCATGAATGTTTTAGATTACATGACAATTTAAAGCTCATTATATTCATTTTTAAGTAAGTTAATATGACATAAAGATCTCAAATGTGTAGGAAATGTTCCTGTTGCCATGCCTGAATTTCCTTCTTTTTATGTTTCACGTTGATGTAACATTGTATTTTGGTGTCTGTAGCTTTAAATGAACTGCCCCCAAATACCCCATTGCAGAATGACTTGTCAGAATACAGACACCAAAATTGGGTGGGGGGGATCCTTTATTTTAAACCCACACAAGGTTTAGATATAAGGCATTTGCCTCCCATTTTGAGGATTTTAGAATCTGCCTTTCAAACAAGCAAGAAAAATGTTTTTAGTAGCACATGATCTACTGTGTGTATATATTTTTTTTCTTGATGACATCCTCAATGTTCAGTGATTTTAAGTTTAGACACAACTAGGAACTGAAGAAAGCTACATTAGCTGTATTATATAGCTCCTTTGAAACAGACTCAAACCCCATTTTAAATTTTGTATCACTGAACGTGTTACAATCGAGGACATCATTGCAAAATAACACTCAATGGATCTGTTGCTACTAAAAGCCCATAAATAAGTCCAATATCTTCTGAAAATCTTAACAGGAACTGAAGCTGAGTCTCTCACTTCTGGGACTGACATGCTGGAACTCTCGAAGGTCTAATTCTAAACACACGTGCTGTCCCTTTGGTGTTTTGTGCAAATTAAAAGGTGACATCTGGGCGAAGCTGGGCTACCAGACATAGGAGTGCCTTACCACCTCTTTTGCGTAAATGTAACAATGAAGCTCACCGAACCCATGTTGAGTTTTAAAGCTGTTGAATAAAGCTAACGTATAAAACCTTTGAGTTATGACCGCTTATGATTCCCATCCTTATTTTCCATGGTCATTCCGTTAATGTCCTGCAGGATAACATGCCATGTCACAAAGCTAAAATCTCAACCTGGTTTCTTAAACATGACAATGAGGTCAATGTTCTCAATTGGGCTCCACAGTCACCAGATCTCAACCACCACCAGTGAATAAAGTCTGTTTATGAAATATTTACATAGATGTTTAATGAGCATAAAGGGAGCACACTGAGCTTAATTGGAAAATAAGATTTTGCAACATGAATAATTTATCATTTATTAAATTTGTACATGCTTTACCATATTTGTTGAACAAAACTTTTTCTTATTGATGTACTCATTTAAGCTCACCTTACAATTATACAAAGTCTTTAAAAATTACTTAAGTCTAAAATTACTGACCATTAATAAACTCAATTTATATTATGGATTTTAAAATGCTGTACGAGTCAGTAAAGCCTGTGGTATGTTAGTATAACATAGAATTATATGAAACTAGGTTTTGTAGCACCTGTTCTATGCCTCTAAAACACATTTGATTTAACTGCAACAATTTCCCACATTTAATTCCAAGTTATACTATGCAAAATTCTATAAAATAAAATAAAAAATCTTTGCAGTGTTAAAAGATTAGGTACTGATTAAGTAGTGATGCATACCCAAAATAACGGCTTAAACACCTAAACAAAAATTTGCAAAGCTGTTTTCAGACAGCTTTCAAAACACATGGGTATCCAGATCACTGTGTACAATTGTCTGATTGGCTTAAACTTACAGGAGGTATGCAGTAACGCAAATGTCAGTTGTTAGACATCAAGTAGGATAACATATAATTTTTTCTTTATGTAATCTTAAGTATGGTAGTGTGCTTATTGCATTCATCCAAAGTCACATGAATAAATTACAAATCTGAAGAGCAGGCGTCTAACGAATGTCATGTTTTTTGCATGTACACACCCTAGACTTTTTATACTCCCCTTTAAATGGTAATTTAGTAATTCGTACAATACATTGCCATTTCATCAAAGTAAAAGAAAAAAAAGAAATCATGTTTTAACATTTTTGACAGAGGACTTTTCTATGACATAAAGCTTCAATGAATGTAAAATGAGTTCCACTTTTTAGATTCAATTACAAAATAATAATAAAACTAATATTAAAATATATTAAAACAATATAAAATTTTTTTTAGATGTACTGTAAATGTTTTATTTGTGCATGTTCTTAGGATTTAGAATATCTGTGTGAAGGCCTGGAAGGCAGATCATCAAATCCCTTGGCTGTACTCTTTGATTCATTGCTCCTACCAGACAGTGACTTCGGATTGGACTGTGCCTCACCATTGCAATGGCGGTATGAGCCAGAACGGGCTATTAACCACCTTGTGTTTGGAAAAGGACCACCTGGAGGGGCATGGCATGTAAGTGATTACAGAAAAAGCTGCCTACCACTAGAGTGAGGTTTAACTTATTTGCATTCTTAAAAATGGGAAATGGATTACAGGTGTTGCTGGACAGCACTTAAGAGCTGGAAATAATATGGAGCCCACATGACATGGCCCATAAGAACCCATGGTAACAAGTGTCACGACCCCTTTAAATGTTGTGGAAAGTTCCTTATTAGTCTTACCTTTGACCTTAACTCATGAAGTCCCTAAGTGAAATCTATTGAACAGTTTGGTGCAGTCATGTGACACTGTGAATTTCCAAAATGGGGGTATAACTCTGTAGCCCTCGCATGTGATGCATCTAGCTAAAAAATGTTTTTAAAAAAAAGTTTTTTTTGCTGAGTCTAATCCTATTTAAAAATGCTAATGAAGTAATAACATCCCATATTATATATTTAACCCGTTCTGTCTGAATTGAGTCCAGACTCATTTCATGAAGAAAAATTAAACATTTTAAGAAAATATTGCTGTGACAAGTTTTACATAGGATATTTAATACAAAAAGTGCTAGTGATGTGCCATGTGACAGCTTTCAAAATGTGTTCTATTCCATTCCATGTGGTCTATTCCCCCCCCCCCCCCTTAAAGGAGAAATGAGTCTGGGCCCTTATCAAGAATGAGCACAATGCAATAATTTTAGGTATTAGGCAAAAATAGGTTTACGTGTCCTTTTATTGGAATTAAAATTTCCTTAATCTCTTACCAGTGTGTCACCAACTAAAGCAAATGCACTGATAAGCTGTTCAGTGTGTTTATGCCCAGCTAATTCTGCGCTTGAAATGTTATGCCATATGCAAAGCACATGACTAACATTTGCTATGACTGATATATTCTGTTGTTCCTACAGGCTATGGAGGGATCCATGTTAACACTAAGCCTTGCCAACTGGATGGAGCTTCCTGGCCTCAACTTGAAGGATTGGATGAGAGAGAAACGCAGGTATGAAGTTTACTTCAGGATCTGTACAAATAGAAAAGGATCTTTTGATCACTGCTTGAAGAGAACTTTCAGCTTTCAGTAAATGTTTATGAAATGAGTAGGAGGAACTATACTACGTTGATTTAACTTAGAAATGGGAATTTGGTGCTTGTAATTACAGTGGAACCTTGGATTTCGAGTACCTTAGTTTCGCAAGACGAGCAAAAATGTTCAATAAATTTTAAATTGGTAAAAAAAAATAATAATAAGCGGGTCTTGAAATACGAGCAGTATTGTGGGTAATCACCTAAGTCTCAGTGCGCGTGCGTCACTCATATAGTCAACATCCTTGCGCATGTATTGTTGGCTATAACAGTGTGACCACGTGTGTACGCATAAAGCATCCTCTCACTGGTCTCAATCATTACAGCCACGATTCTTTTTGAAGGTAAAGTGCAGGTTAATTTTTATTTTTATATTTTGTATTAATTATTTTTATATGAATATTTTCGGGCTGTGGAACGAATCATCAGTGTTTCCATTGTTTCTTATAGGTAAATTCGCTTTGCTATAAAAGTGATTTTATATACACGCCCGCTTCCGCAACGAATTATGCTCACAATCCAAGGTTCAACTGTATGTTGTTTTTCATATCTGAACATTTGAGCTACAAAGAAAGGAAGAACAAACATATTTTGGTTTAACATACTGATATGGCTGTATGTTGACTAATCTAAGTAAGGGTGTCCAAAGTCTGGGACCAGGGTAAAATGTGGACCACAGACAGATGTTACCTGGACTATAGATTCTACGTTAGAATATGAACTACATGGCCAAAAAGGTTGGAAGTGGCTTCTATTGATTTAGGGAATGTATTCATAGAATTTGGACTGCAAAAATGTAGCCTGATCGGATGAATCTCAACCTGATGGGAACAGAATCTAGCGGCCACACCATGAATTCCGTTCTGCCTTTTGTCAACAGTTAACAGCTTGATTTCTATTTCATTACTCTAAAATTTTATTTTATTAATTATAAGCATGCTGATATGCTGAGACTAAATTAGAACCTTAAGTAATTTATTTTGTTTTTAGGAATGTTCGTAATGACCGTGCCACATCAGCAGATATCGCCTCCTACTACCAGCACTATGTGAACACAATGGGACTAAGTAACAACTTTGCCCATGGCACCACAGTCACCTCAGTGCAGCGTGCCTCTCTTGGCTCAACTGTCTGGCACATCAAGGGCATACAGAGGTTGGACAATGGAGATGCAATGCCCTTTTTCGTGCAGGCAGAGAATATAGTGCTTGCCACAGGCACCAGTGATTCCCCAGCCCACCTTGGAGTCGAAGGAGAGTCATTACCCTTTGTGTTCCACAGCTTCAGAGAGTTTGAGACGATCATCTCAAGTGGACGCCTGTGCAAATCTTCAGATCCCGTACTGGTGGTTGGAGCTGGACTGACGGCAGCCGATGCCGTTTTATGCACTCACCACCTCAATGTGCCAGTATATCACGCATTCCGCCGAGGCGTTATGGACCCAGCACTTATTTTTAACCAGCTGCCCCGTCTCCTCTACCCGGAGTACCACAAAGTGCACCAGATGATGAGCCAGCAGCAGTGCCAGCCAAGCCATTCGCTACCCAATTTACTCTCCCAGCATGTGGTATCAACGGACAATGACCACACTAACTCGTCCTCCTCCTACCCAGGATATATGAGCTTCCCAAAACACCGTGTTGTGTCTTTTAATCCCAATGGCAAGTGTGTGCTGGAAGCAGAGGATGGGCACCACGTGGTGCTACAGGTCTCTTTGGCACTGGTTTTGATCGGCTCCCAACCTAATCTTTCATTTTTGCCTGAAGATGGACGGCAGTTGGGGTTAGAGCCGGGACGGCCAATCAGCTGTCGGCGCAACCCAATTAAGGTAGAGACATATACCTGTGAAAGTGTGCGGGAGGTTGGACTGTATGCCCTGGGGCCTCTGGTAGGTGAAAATTTTGTGCGCTTCCTCAAGGGTGGTGCACTGGGTACTGCATGCCATCTAATGCAAAAGAGTAGAGAGAAGGCAATGACTGTTCTGTAAAAGTCAGGCTATTATCCAATCCATTGCCACAGACAGTCCAATGGTTTATTTCTGTGTTTACCTGCCTAAAACAAAGGCAAATGAGGTTCACTTTTTTTGAGGTTATCTTGTTGATGAATATTGGGCCTTATTTACCATTCTTGTGTGTAATTGTTTGTCATTTTGCAAATAGTGACGCCCACAAAACTGCATACAAGGCAAAGCTCAAATGCTAATATAATTAGTAAAAAAAAGTCTTTCGAGGCCATGTCCACATGTCCCCGGGTATTTTTAAAAACCGAGATTTTTCTTCATTTTTAAAAAATAATTCTGTCCAAATGACACTAAGCAACGTTAACACAGTCACTAGTTTACTGTACGCAAGTCCACCATTGCACAAATTATCCTCATAAACAAAGCTGATGTCAAATCAAGGAGACTAGGACATAGACATTGAGATCATTGGCACACAAGGTGAAGTTACAACATGCCAAAATCTCCGTTTCCCCTGTCCACACAAAACCACTGAAAACAGTTTTGAAAAATTCTTAACTTCGGACGCAGTTTTCCAAAAGCTTTGTTTTCAACGACCAAAGCTGCATTTGTATGTTTACAAAAGGCCAAAACAAAAATTCTTAAAAGTTTTTAAGAATACCTGGCTACGTGTGGACATGGAGTTATGCCGCAAAAATGTATATTTTTAGCAGTGTAACAGCACCTTAAAAATCAAGAGACAAATATAGAAAATGTTTAATTTGATTTTAAATAATGAGGTTAAAAATAGGGAAAATTTCTGCTTTTAGCCAAAAATCCTTCACATATGAATGTGCCCTTCCAAGTGCAGTCTTTGAAAAGCATGAGGGTATAGAAAGTTGATGTTGGCAAGCAGCACATCAAGACACATTTGTTGACTCACTTGGGATCAGTCCCTTGGTCTTGGCTCTAATAGAGTTGCACAGCATTAAATTATAATATACCATGGCATTTTTAATTAATTTAATGATTGTTTTATTTTATTTATTTTTTTTAAACAATTCTTAATAAATCTTGGCTTGTATATTGTAACAAAGAAATTTTCTAATATACAAATTAAATATCATTAATGATTTATTAATAAATATGTATGAGTACCGATCGATACAGTAAATGAGGCCTAATGAGCGGCTAGACCAAACTGACTGAAATGTCCTTGCTGTAGAATGTGGTTTGTTTATATGAAAAGGTTGCAGGAATGTAAGCAAAGAGGGGGGGAAAGGCAGGTTGCAGTTTTTTTTTTTTTTTCTTTAATTTAATTATGTGAACTTAACCATGCTAACAAGCCTACAGAAAGTCAGAAGATGGGTTGTGGTCTGTTTTTACTGCATGTTGATCCAGGTCTGTTCCACTTTAGATTCGGGTCCGTGTAAATTACTGCAGCATCAGTAATATTCTGACATGACCATAAAAGAAAGCATCTTTGAAGATGAAAAAAAATGAGATGAGGGCACATTCGCAAACTGCATGTTAACAAGAAAGCAAGAACTTAATTGAAGAAATGATGGATGTCATGAAGATAAATTGAACGCTCATATGTATGTTTGCATTTAAACGGTCTAATATGTTAAGAAGTAAATGATACAGCAGTTAGTTTCTTGATTGCAGTCTGTACACACTGATTGATGTGCTAGATTTTGTTGCACTGCATTTGTCCGTAGATTAAGCTGCTATACTCCTAGGAAATCCGGGTTTCTTTTAAGAAATCTGCCAATGAAGTGGGGACATTTCATAGTCATTTCATAGATGTTGTACTTATGAAGGCTTTTCCATGCAAAATGTATATCCTCTTGGTATGGAACTTAAAATCTTTAAAGAGTCTTTAAAATGACTTATAAGGTTTTAAAGATGACAATGCTTCACATGAAGAAAATTTAAATTTGCCAAGCAAATTAGGTTTTGTATCAGTCATGGTACTTTATTTCATTTATTGGTTAAATGAAATGTTAAGTATGTCTGTAGAGAGTCTAACCTGAAGATGTCATGCAATCTCTGCAAGTTTGCTTGTCGTATACATGACTCATGCTCCATAGTTTGCTAATTAATTAATGAATTGAAATATTCAGTAAAAAAAAAAAACAATTTCCTAGAATCTGACCAACTTGCAATCAATGCTAGTCTCCCTTAACAAAGCATTAGCAAAGGAAACTGGCAAATTTACTTAAATATACTCAGTTAATATTACTTAATTAGCAAAAATGATCTCACCATACTTTTCAGGATAAATGGCATTCATGCCTTCTAGGAAGGTAATGAAGATACCTCATTTTTTGTGAGTGTTTGCTTACACCAGAAGACTGAATCTTTTATATTGAGGTGTGCCAAGGGCTTTAAATAATACAGCTTCACGTACAGACAGCTGTAGCGTTTCTATATTGTGTAACATGTGGGTCACAGCAGATGATGTAATGGCACAAGAGTATTTCCTACTGCTGTTCTACCATTAGACTGAAATGTGATTTGTCACTGGCTGTTTTAAAAGTGACATTTCTAAAACAAAATGGTAAAATTAAGTTTTGAAAACATAATCCGTAAATAAATTAACAAAATACAATAATTGAAGTATTTTTCACCCTTTTTTTTTTTTTTTCTTCACTTTCTTGAGATGCCTGTTGCTCAGGCTGTGTGTTGCCAAGTAGATTTTCTACAGGATGGCCCAAAGGTCTGGATGCATTTTTATATGAAATTTGATATATACAGTATATAATTTATTTATTTTTTCATACCCAACATGGCTTCAAAACTAAGAGTTACATACTTTTCTCTGGTGAGCCATGGCTCAGCAGTAGCTCATTTATATACAGCACCATCCACAATTCTTGGCACCCCTGGTTCTTAGGATTCTAATAAACTCATATTTTACTTGAACAATATAGAACCACAATGCAAAAAAAGAAAAAATCCAACCTTTAAATGAAGTACAAGTATACAGTGGGAAAAAATTCCACATTAAGAAATATTTATTTTTACATGAAATGCTACAATTATTGGCAGCCCTGATGTTAACACATCATACAACCTCCTTTTGCTAATAGGACAGCACTTGACCTCCTCCTATAACATTTAACAGTGGGACTTGGATGGGAGGAGCTTGATTTTGTGTCTGCTGCACCATTTTCATGTAGATTTTGCCACATGTTTTGAGTCGTTATCCTGCTGAAAGACCCAATGACGACCTATCTTCAGCTTTCTGACAGAGGCCATCAGGTTTTGATTTTGAAATACCAGGACATTTTAAGAGTTCATAATGATGCTATGCGCCCTAACAAGGTTCCCAGGGCCTTTGGAAAAGGAACGGGCCCACAGCATCACAGATCCTTCACCGTGGGCATGATGTGCTTTTCCGAGTACTCATCTTGTGTTTTACGCCTGACGCGCGTTTGTGTGTTTGTTGCCAAAACGCTCTTCCACGTACCGCTGAGCAAACTCCAGACGTTTGTGATCGTAGGTGAGCGAGGTTTTTTCCTTGCATGTCTCCCAAACAGCTTGTTGGCATGTATATGGCATCTGATGGTTGTTATGGAGACTTCGTGACCCCAAGATGCAAGTGGCATTGTCCAGCCTTGTTTGTTACTGGTTCAGTTGTTTTAAACTTCTTAATGATTTCCTCTGTAGATTTGGGCAGGTTTCCTTCTAGCCATTGCGTGACTTATGAAGGTCGACACACATCTGCCTTAATTGAATGGGGTGTTCTCTTGTCAGATTAGATTTTTCTACACTTTTCAGTGAGATTATGCTTTTGCAATAAAAAATTAATTTATTAGAAGCCTGAGAACACATTAACCAGGAGTGCCAATAATTGTGGAGGGTGCTGAAAGACCCTGAAATGGCAGATTTGTGTGAAATTGAGGGCAGTTCATGGAATGAAAAATGCATTATCTGAGGTGTATTTCAGCAGGAACATTAACGGACACACAAGATAAAATATAGGGCCTTTTAATATTTAAAACTTTTTTTTGCCTGTGCATCCAGAATTTTAGGCGATCCTGTATATCTGTAATGATCAATGCATGTAAAATATAATGTTATATATTGCACTAATTTCTGTGTTATTTAATAGTAACTGGACTTCAAGAGTTCAAATCTAATAGGCTTTCTGATTACAAAAATATTTTGCATTTTCTTTTTCCAATTTTCTTAATTTAATATTGTATATATTTTTTGCACTTGATTGGGAAAATAAAAAGTTGCCCAGAAAGGCCCACATGGGAAGGGTTCTACTTAGTACTACACAAAGATAAATAAACATTAAGATGTGCCTGTACTACTTCCTAAGCACAAGTGGACCAGTTACATTAAAGTAATGTCTCCTTGTTTATCTACTGTGAACATCCAGCTTGTGTAACATTTCCATCAACCAAAAAAGTACACATTAGTAATGTTTCATTAAATAATACATATAGGGTTGAACAATTTGGTGCTTTCTGTTGATCTTGTGGATGCCTTTTTGTAATAAGCAAATGCAGTATATAAATAAAAAAAAATGACTTCATCTGCATGATGAGATTGAAGCTGGAAATGCTTTTGTGAAAATTCATTTTCAATTAAGGCAAAGCTGCTTTTCATAAAGAAAAACTAATATTTTAAAGTACTGTATTTTATACATTTTACAATTTTATTTTAATTAAAACCATTCCAAATGAAACTTTCAGTGCACTTACTGACATCATGAAATCCTTATTTTTGGGATAAATGTCAATACAGTACTTGCTATCATGACATAAATCTGGTATTTCTTTGAATGTTTTTAATGTTTATTATGTAAAGGTTGTGTAGTTGATGAAAAGCTGAGATGAACAGCTTGTTGTTATACATTATGTATTTCTATACAAAAGTAAATAAAGGATTGCATGTTTTTACTCAAATATCATGGTTGTGTCCTCCCTAGATATCATTTTCAGTTTTTAAATACCATATAGCCAGGGAAGCAAACTCATCAAATCAAGGACACAATGTGTAAAGATGTGTTCATGGTATGTGAAATGCTTTTAGTGATGATAGCTTTAGATACACAGAAACCAGAACCACAGAGTGAAGTTAGGTGCATAAAATTTCCTGGCCTGGATTAAAACTGTACATAATCAGTCAGTAGCATCACCAACAACCTCAAAAGGATATTCAATGTTTCAAGAAGATTTTGAGAGCAGAAATATTTAAGCCACAAGATGCAAACCACTCTTAAGCAGTAACAATCGGTGGAACAAATTGGAACTACCAAATAAGTACAGAGAAGAGCCACGAAAGTGTGGCGAAAGAAAGGTTCTGCTTTTGGCCCGAAACATACAAGCTCACTGATCAATCATGATGGAGGTAGTGTCGTGGCTTGAGCTTGCATGGCTAATTCTGGAAAAGGCTTACTAATTATTAGAGATGCTGTAGCCCATGATGGTAGCAGCAAAAATTTATTGAAAGGAACTTCATGCAGCAAAACAACGTGCCAATGCAGCAAAGGACTTCAAGTGAGAAAGTGGAATGTTTTAGATTAGCCGGGCAGGTCACCATACCTTTAACACAACTAAGCCTACAGCTAACCTTAATATCTGAAAGAAACTGCTGTACAATTTCAAAAAAGCATCACAAGTGTGGTGATGTGAGTGGGATGCTGGCCCGATGCGGATGTTGTGAACAAAGGATATGCAGTCAAATATTAAGTGTTCACATGGGTCCAATACATTTTCTCACCTAAAGATTGGGTGGTTTGCTACCAAAGGTGCCGTGTTCTAAGCTCTAAAACATCAAGATGTAAATATCAGGAAATCATTTTGACATTTCTATCTACTTTTAATCTGGGCTAGTTAATTCAAAGGGTTTAAAGGCCATACATTGAGTTTACCATTGTTAAGACAAATTAGAGCTTTGAGTCATGACTGAGAGACCATTTGCTAGCCATGTTGTCAAATATCCATAATTTTACTCAATATACCTGAGGTAATGTACCATCTGAGACTAGGAGGGGTGAAGTCAAGACTGGACTGTCATCCGTCAACTTTACTTCTTACACATTTATCTTAAGGAAGACTATTTAAGGAGATAATGTCAAGTGAACATTATTATTATTACCCTCAAAAAAGAGCTGTAACCTGAAATGGAAATGTACCTTTTGAATGGGTGAGGAATAAAAGAGCCAGCAGAGGGCCTCAGAGATATTGTGCTTTCCTTCAGTCAGATGCTGAAACCACATTAGAGGAAGCTAAAGCCATAATGCAGCAATAACAATCATTTTGTCAGGATCACATTAAAAGTGTTCCAAAGTAAAATTGACATGACATGTTCTTCCTCACATTAATAAATTCAGTAAGAATTTTTTTAAAACAATTTGTTTTAGTACCTTTCATCTCTTATCTATAATTCTCATCTATAATTAGTTAGGCCCTTCACAGAAGAGGCATTCCTAGATCATGAAGGGAAAACTGAATTTCTTTGGACTACAACTAATATTACACTGAGCTCAAGTAACAAACCAATTATTTAAAGAGGATAAAAATGCTATCCTAGGCACCAGCCAATCTAGTCTATATAAAATAATGCATTTTATATAGGGATGACGTGAGATTAAACAGAATTTGTGTTGTGCAGAATCAGTGCCTTTGCTGCAGGTGTGGATTTTCTAGAAATGCTAGATAATGAAAAATGTTCAGGAGTGTATTACCATCTGTTTCAATATTACTTGTTTATTACATCTTTAGCTGCTTTTCCACCTTTAGTTGTTCTTCCTCCATATAAGAAGTAAAATCTTTGGCAATCCATGTACTAAGAATGACACATTCCAGGTAAAAACAGGCTCTCCTATCCAACTGCAGATTGTTAGCAATATTTTTAGACATTTATTTTTAGACACCCTGGTAACAGGCAATGTGGAATGGGGGTATATCCACATTTTTGTGGACTTTTGTGACCCCCACACATTTCTGATAGGGTTGAGGCTCCAAAAGCTTAAAGTCAGCCTGCTTCATCCATTCCACAACCAGCTTTGATGTGTGTTTGGGGTCACTGTACTGTTGGAATACTTAATTTTGTCCCAGTTTCAGCAATCTGGCTGATAATTATTTGTTATCTTTAAGAATTCTAAGTTAGTTCTTCTTCATTATTTCCATTTACTTTGTGCAATACACCAGTTCCACTGGCAGCTAAACAGCCTTAAAGCATCATGCTACCACCACCAATATGCTTAACAGTTGGTACAGTGTTCTTAGTGTTGGATGGTTCCTGCCTACATTTACTCTGACATACATACCTCTAGTCAAACATCATCAGAAGGCTTTTTCTTTGTCTATGTGGTCAGTTACGATCTTACATTGTGATGTAAATCCTTGCTCCTTTTTAAAAAATTCTTTTTCACTTGGTGCTGCCCTTCACAATCACTAATTTTGCTACATTTTGGGAGCCATGATGCACTTCACTTCTATTGGATGTTGGAGATGGTTTCAACAAGGTTGTTAAGGGGCGAGTACTTTCCTGAGTATCATCCTTCATTCCTGGGTTTCAGAAACGATGTAACACTCATCTGGATTTTGAGAGAATGAAGGTCTGGAATCAGGCTTGGTGAGTCTAATTGCTTTTTATTTTCACCACATTGATTCTAGCACACTTTGCAATGAAATCCATGTGCTTGAATTGTCTGTGACCTCTGTTACTGAAGAGGAGTGTTTTCCTACAGTAGTTTGTTGTGATACTATCCTATTCTTCTATCATCTTATTCAGGGTTCGAATTAAACAGTGGCTTTCGGGGAGCCCTATTTTCCAATTTGTACCACGACATCGGAGTCACACGTACACATAAACAGTATCTACAAGTGCACAGCATCACATCAATAACTGGGTTATTGTCCTCGTATATAATCCTCGTTTGATTAGATTAGATTAGATTCAACTTTAGCGTCATTGTGAAAAGTACATTTACAGCACATAAGTACAACATAAGTACATAAGTGGGCTATTTACAATAAATACCAATGTGTTACAACAAACAGAAAATACAGTAAGTAATAAAGTTCAATTCAATTCAGTTCAATTTATTTTTGTATAGCGCTTTTAAGAATTGTCATTGTCGCAAAGCAGCTTTACACAATCAAAAGAATTATTTAAGTTTGTATGAAATGTGAATGTGTATGAA
>JAQMYL010000036.1:26551444-26562733 GCA_030014365.1 Clarias pachynema
GTCTAATGTTTATCAGTACATTACAGAAAATAATGAACTTTATCACAATATGCTAATTTTTTGAGAAGGACCTGTATTTGTTTTTTTTTTCATTGAACATGCAGATACATTCTCACTGTATGCATACTAATTGTAGTCCATCTGCTGTACTACACAAAGTATTGGCACCCCTTTACCCTGTCTTGAATACAAGAGTTTTTCTTTTTAATAATTTTTTTTTTCAATCAGATTTCTTTCCTTTTCTGGCACCAAGAGCAAGAATCAGCAATTTCACAGCTGGGATTTGATGTGTGTGTGTGTATATATATGTGTGTGTGTGTGTTTGTTTAGTTGGAACCAAATCTATCTACACAAATCTCAGGTTATTATTTCATTATCCGGCGCCACTCAAGTGCTGTTCTCGGTTATTGCGCGCCATAAAGCAGGTTTTTAATGCACACGCTTTTCAGCTACTTCATCATATTTTTTTTCAAGTCTTAAATGGCGAACAGAAATTTAGCGTCCGTGTTCTCGCATGGTTGCCAGGTACGTAGTTAACACGCAGGCGTCGGAGAGATTATACTCTTGGGACGTAATAAAGGAGAATAAAAGGATGGAGAAGTGGGGGACGGAATAAAAGGTCTAATGGAGATTTTTGATTAGCCGTGTTATGCAAATGATTATGATGATTTGCTCTTTTATTTTGCGACAAGGTAGCATGAGGAATAACGCTATAGCGCGCTTTTTCTGAGATATCATGAACATCAGTGTTGTTTAAAATTAATTTTAAAAAAGTACAAAAAAAAGTTGTTCTGAATCTTTCAAATTGTGATGTTTTGTTAAAATTATAAAGAAAAAAGAATTATCAGTAGATATTTAAACTTAATTATTTGTTCATTAAAGTCAGAACTTTAAATTATACAGAGTGATAAAAAATTTCAATAGATTTTAAATAAAATTACTACTGAAAGAATTTAATATAATTCTCTTAAGATTTAAATTTAGAAAGTGTCATTAAATAAAGTACTTTAGCAAACCGGATTTTTCTAATATATGTCCAGTACATTAGCATAAACTAGCGTATTGTTAGCTTTAGTTGTATAATCAGTTCGCTTTGTGATCTCGTAAAGACTTTCAGTAAATGGATGTCGATGTTTGTTTTAAGACGAAGAGAATCGCTTCTGTTTCTAAACGACCCGCGCGAAGGGAGTTAAAGTTCTGCAGCTCTGTTACTGGACTGCAAACCCAAATGCCGAGGTGAAAAAGTGTGTGTGTGTGTGTGTGTGTGTGGGTGTGTGGTGGGGTGTGTGTGATGAGGGGTAGGGGGACAACAACCTCTGGGCCTAAAATGGCGGCAAACGTAATTCCATGTAACGTTACTTTGTTAGCTTGTATGTAGCCGAAACGTCAAGAAAATAAAGTGCGATTTGAAATAAGAAGTGAGGCGTCGCTGTGATTGTGGGTTAGTGTTGAACAAAAAGAGCGGTTAAAAAGAAAAAGAAAATGAGGGGTGGAAGGGGTAGAGAGAGAGAGAGAGAGAGAGAGGAACCCCTCGTCCCGCTCGCACATGGAAATCAATCTTCCCCAAAAAAAGCTCATTAGTATTCAGCTCACGGATGCCTCCAAAATACACGAGGAGGAGGGGGAAACGTGTGTGTGTGTGTGTGTGTGTGGGTGTGTTTGGGGGGGGGGGGTCTGTTCCAAACCAGGAGGATCCCCAAAACCAGGACAAGGTTTCTTGAGTGTTGTTCACTGACGTGGCTACGATGATTTTTTTTTTGTTTTTTTTTTGTTAACATTAGATTTTAAACATTTGATTTGCTGATGCGACTCCTTTAAATAAAGTTTAATTAGCATGCACGTGTTCGCTAATCTATTTCCAGTCTCACAATGAGAGTGATTTTGCAAAGCAGAGCGGGACTGTGACATGGACAGGAGCGTAAACTCAGCATTATTTAACACTTCGATTTATAAGTCACATGACCGTGAGTAAACATCAACAATGTCAATTAAGAGAAATGTAGAGACGCATGATGCGTGTAGTTCTTCCAGTTCAGGATTTCTGAAGAAGGCGTGGCCTCTGGGTCAGTGGAGAAGGCGTGGCCTCTGGGTTAGTGTCGTTGAAGCAGATGTGACCTCTGTGACAGTGGAGAAGGCGTGGCCTCTGTGACAGTGGAGAAGGCGTGGCCTCTGGGTCAGTGGAGAAGGCGTGGCCTCTGTGTCGTTGAAGCAGATGTGACCTCTGTGACAGTGGAGAAGGCGTGGCCTCTGTGACAGTGGAGAAGGCGTGGCCTCTGGGTCAGTCTTTTTAAAGTGGGCATGGCTCCTAGGTTAGTCTTTGTGGAGGAGGCGTGGCCCCTGTGTCAGTCTTGATGAAGTGGGCGTGACCCCTGTGTCAGTGTCGGTGAAGGAGGCGTGGCCTCTGTTTAGCACAATGAAGAAGGCGTGGCCTCTGTTTGTCTCGGTGAAGGAGGGTGAATTTGCTGAATAGTAAGTGTCCCGGTGAATGAACTGTTACTATGGAAACGATTGTAGATTAGACTGCAGGCCTTAATGTGGTTAGAAAAGTCTGATTCCTAAAATAAATAAATAAAAATAGAAATAATTAAGGTTAGTTTCTTTAAACCAAAGATTATAACTGATAATGTATTAATACATTACAGCTCCTTCTGACGGGCAAAAAGAAAATTGTGCAGTGAGACTACAGGGGGTACACTCTTTAGAGCAGAATGTGAAAAACATGCTATTTGCTGCACCCCCTCTCTCCTGTATGTGTGCGCACGTGTGTGTGAGTGTGGTGGGTGTGTGTGCGTGTGTGCGTGTATTTCTGATTTGCTCACATCGAGGGATACAAAAGACTGAAAAATACTGGTCATTACAGCCAGGGAAATACTTGCTTCCAAATTACCCCATATGTCCCTTAATCACACAGAAAAAAACACAGAAGAAAAAGAAAGTGAAAAGAAAGACGAAAAGAAAAGAAAATAATTACAGAGATGCACAGCAAGTTCTGGACCCAAGACTAATGTCAACCAAAGTAATGGACAGGCATTGAGGTCAATTTATTTATATAAGCGCTTTTAACAATGGAAATTGTTGCAAAGCAGAAAATTATGGATATAAATTTGTGAAATGCATGGAAAATAAAAAGTATAACTTATAACTATCAGTTTGTTCCTGATGAGCAAGCTAGGTTGACGGTGGCAAGGAAAAACTCCCTGAGATGACATTAGCAAGAAAGTTTGATCGAAACCAGACTCAAAACCTAACCCATTCTCATTTGGGTTATCAGATATCAGATGGTATGACTATAAATCAATCCCTGCGATATCTGTGTGCTATAAGGATGAAAGTTAATTTATATAACAGGAAAGGTGTTTAAGTTGATATAAAGTCCACTTTTGGTAACAGAGACCCAGATACAAAACTGTTTGTGGCAATTTCAGTTCTATTGAGCAGCTGCGTTAACAAACCATCACAGAAAAACTGTCTGCAACAGCCCAGTCCAAAACCATATATGTCCTGAGTCACAAACATCCCCAAGCAGATCACACAGGGCCATCAGCAGCAAGCCAGAGGCCTCCAAGAGACAAGAACTCCAACCAGAAGAGGGTCACCAGGATGTGTCAGACACGTCCCGAGGGTAGATGGGGTCAGGATCACTGGTAACATTGGAGTGCCATGTGTAGCTTGACAAAAAGAGTGATGGAGAGAGGGAAAAAAACAGTATTCACAGTCTCTTTATATATAAGGACATGTGTATTTGGACTCCGGCAGGACTGGCTATTGCAGCATACAGTTGATGTCGTAAGTTTACATACATACACTTAGGGTGAAGTCTAAAACTAATGTTTGTAACCACTTTCCAGAATTCATGTTAACAAACTATAGGTTTGTCAATTTGTTTAAATCTACTTGCATGAAACAAGAAACTTTTACCACAATTGTTAACAAAAAGGGTGAATTATAATCTATCACAATTCCAGTGGTCAAAAGTTTACATATACTCAGCAGACTATTCTAAACACACAGTATGCTAAACAGCTTGGAAAATTTCACAAATTGTGTCACGGTTTTAGAAGCTTATTGACAAAAGTTGAGTCCAGTGGTGATGTACCAGTTGGTACAAAAGCCTACCTTCAAACTCAACGCCTCTTCCTTTGGCATCATGGAAAAATAAAAAATCAGCAAAGACCTCCATACGTTCATCCTAGAAAACAATTTCCAAATGCCTGAATGTACTATATTCATCTGTACCAACAAGCATATGATAGTATAAACACAATGGGACCATGCAATATTCATACTCAGGAAGGAGATTCCGATCATACTTTGGTACAAAAAGTACAAATCAATTCCACAACAACAGCAAAGGAAAACTGTCATAAAAAGCTGGACTACGGTAAAGTTCTCGCCATATCATCTGGAGATCCCTTCTTCGATTCCCGGTGTGATGCTGTAGCCTCTCGCAGCTGAGGGCCTAGAGAGAACTGATTGACCAAGGTCTCTCAGCAGGGTGGGATGGGAGTCATTTAGTGCTCTCACATTAATCACAGCTCTATAGCCAATCATGGCTGTGAGCTCACGCAAGTAGAAGGAGTGGATAGCACCATCTTCCGAGTGTGTTACGTTTCGCCCACCGGTGCATCAGCGAGCAGTTCGAAAGATGTGGTCGGCTGGTGTCGCATGGTTCAGAGGAAACACGTGATAGTCTTTGGCCCTCCCTGACTGACTGGTAGTAGTAGTTTAATGTGGGAGCCCCCTAGTGATGGGGAGGAATTGGACACGACTAAATTAAGGAGTAAATCGGGGCGGGGGGAGCTAGACTACAGGTTATAGCTACACATGGGTACTCTGGTCTGATGGAACAAAATTTTAACTCTTTGGCCATAAGGATTATCAGTGTCTGGAGGAAAAAAACAGAGGCTATCAAGCCAAAGAACACCAACCTAGCTAGAAGCACGGGGATAGCAGCATCATGTTGTAGGTGTGTTTTTCTCTAGGAGTGAGTAAATTTTGCAAAATAGATGGCTTCATGAAGAATATATTGAAGCAACATCCCAAGACATCAGCCACATAAAACCTGGTTGCAAATGTTTTTTTTTCCAAATGGAGAATGACCAGCTTGACTAAATAAACAAGTTTTCAGCTGAGACTTAGACTGTGTCTTAACTGGATGGCTATTCTATAACTTTGGGGCTTTATAAGAAAAAGCTTTGCCCTGCTGTAGTTTTCATTATACAAGGTACCATCAAGCAGCCTACACCTTTTGATTGAAGTTTAGGCATGGTGGATCATAACATACTAGAGGATTCACACATAGTGGTTTATAGTAGCAATAGTAGTATTTTAAAATCAATGTGTAATTTGATTTAGAGATAATACATTAAAATGTTATATTAAGGACTCTGGCTGTTGCATTCTGAACTAACTGGAGCTTGTTTATGTACCTAGTGGAATATCGATACAGAAAGTCATTACAGTAATCCAACCTAGAGGTAACAGACTACAGTATGTTTCTGCATCATGTAATGACATTATATTTGTTTTATACGCAACATTTTTGAGATAAAATAATGCTATGCTAGTAATAGGATCTACATGAGCTTCAAAAGTAGACTGGAATCAATAATTACCAAGTTCTTTGGAAGGTAGAAACCTTCCACCGGCGTGGAAAGCTGGACATAGTGACATGGGTTAGGCTGGAATGGCTGCTTCTCGAACAAGTTCTTACATTTACTGATGAAGTCACGAATGATGTGAAGTAGCAGAATGAATTCAGAAGTCTACTGAAACATTCACTCTGACAATCTGCAGAGAAATGCATCCAGTATAATTGCAGATTACCACTGAATCATGCAGCATTGACCCAAAGACAATGACTCGAAACACATTGTGTACTATGTGTATGCAGTAAAGGAGTTCATCTCCGGGAAAAAGGGTTTTAGACTGGCCAAGACAGTCACCAACCTTCACCCAACTGAGCATGCATTTCACCTCTTGAATGAGAGACTTAATGTAGAAGCTCCACAAAACAAACAACAACTACAAGAGGCTGCAGTTTCACACTAGAAATTAATTTACAAAAAATAATGCAAAATCTTGGTAATGTCAGTAGGTTGTAAATATTATGTGCTGTGTACTTTATTTTATTTTAATCTGTTCCTATACATTTGCTTACTTTTTATTTTTGCTGTATGGTAGCTTGTTTTACAGAAACGGGAAAATGCATAAACCCAACTAAGTTTTATTAGAAAATGTTGTCCCCTTCTTTTTCCAATACAGATCTTTTTCTGATCTCAGAGCCTAAGTTATTGGTATTAGTTGATAATTAAAAAAAATTTTTTGGTTTGTACGTTCCCTGACCCTGGCTTGCTTTGTGACCATAATCATGCTTAACGTTTTTAAATAAGCCAGTACCTGCACCACCATCTCTGCCACTTGATAGAATAATTCATGCTCACATGGAGGCAGCAGGTATGCAGACTGAAGCTGCCCAAGACGGCTATGAGAGCAGCAGCAGCATTTGGCCAAGATTAACAAGCAGATAGCTCAACTGACCAACATGAGCTCTTATCTTCTCACAATGCAAACGTTTGACATAGGGTGTTTTCATACTAAGCTCCTTTCAGCACTCAAATTTTTAGTGATGGGTCAGCATTTTTTGCACATCTAATTAACTTAATTCACATCACTTAACTTAATAAACCATACTGATATAAGGAGGCTGTCACAATTTGATTTGCTTCAAGGCCTTGCTACAATTTTATGTATATTGTGAAAACGCCAGGTTTACTTTGTTTTTTGCTATTGTACCTAAAGATCATGCATATTGGTGCAGGCAAGACAGGCCATTAACAAGTGCAAATAGAGCTGTTTTTTTACTTTTAAAAACAATTTTGTTTGCAGTGACATTGTATGCAGAATAGATGGGCTAGAGTTAGTATAGAATAGAGTTTGATCTAGTAGTTAGACTTTAATTGCTGTGCAAGGCGCAAGAGAGGATGTGTGTATCAGCATTAGGCTACATAAACTAAATTGTTTCCACTGTCAAAAATAAATAAGTGTCATAATGAAAGGACACTATCAATGGATATTTTTTTCTTCCCTGGAGGGACAGGTATATTCCAGGATGCCAATGACAAGATTTATGTAGCTCAAGTTGTAAAAGTGCAAGCATAAGGAGTTATTTTACACATAAAATTCTTGTCTGCCTGTTTTGTGGCAGTGATCTTGCCTAAAGTCCATGATTTGTTTGCCAGCTATAAAAAATATTTCTTACCAGCAACTGCCACCTTCTGCCACCTGACAGAATACTTCCTGCGCACATGGATGCAGCAGGTAGGAGAGTTCCAAATTGGCCAAAAATTTTCATTGGCTCAAAGGTTCTTCTTAGCAACCTTGGCACATTTTAAACTTTAGCCAACACATTTTTCCATGTCTCCTGCAAAGATTCAATAGACTAGGTTTTTTTATTAGCAAAAACAGTGACTACTAGATCTGGTCTGAGATTTTTTATTTTCCCATAGTGCTTTAATGTTTGAAACAGTTTGAAGTTGCCACTCTCTCTGAATTACATCTTTTCTCATTCACTTAAATTGAATGTATGCACCAAGTGCTTAAAATAATTTCTTAAGCTACCAGATAAATTACTCATTTTCCAAAACCCTGAACCCAAAACTGGATGTATTTCACGCTTTAGACTTGTTGAATCATTTGTGTACATACAAACAACATTTTTCTTCAGTTACACAGTGTGCTCATTCAGTCATTTTTAGCACTGGATATAATTAAGTCAAGTCATCCAAACCTAAATTCAATTAACACAAAATTCCTTACACACAAATTTGCAGAGTGATAGGGTTGGTCACAATTGATCCCGATAATGAAAAAACAGCTGGGAGAGGGTTAGTACTGTTTCATAACAGGGATGCCAAACTCCTTGGGAAGCCATTGCAGTATGTTACAGCACTGTGGATAAGGTCTTGCTGGGGGCCCAGAATATTTCTGAATAATCTCTAGAGTACTATCTGTACCAGATCACATTTTTTTCCTATTCTGATGTTTATTGTGACCATTAACTAAAACTCAGTGGGATTTTTTGCATTTCATTGAAAGTAAATTTAAGTAAATAACAATTTACACACTGGCACAGCAGACAGTGGTCTGTGTGCGTGGAGTTTGTTCTCCCAGTGCATGGCCCTGGGTACTCTGGTTTCTTCCCACAGTCCCCTTCAGGAGGTGAGGCGCAAGCTCACTTGAGTTAAGGACTGGAGTTTAACTATATTACCTATGTTAAAAATTTGTGTTTTCAAACTTACAGCATTTGTAAATATGTTTAACTCCATTGCATGGCAAATACAAAAGAAATTAGTTTGCCATTTCAGTGCTTATGTGATATAAGATTAAATTTGATTTAGAATTCGATTTTATCTGTCATTTTCATTTTCATCTGCACCTTGTTCTGAATAATGAAATCAGCAATTACAATGTCATTTGTGCTGATGTAATTGAAATTGCATTAATAAAAAGCTGCACATTTGCATCAATTTACCTGTGGTTGCACTTTTCCTTCACTTGGGGTCCCAGTATATGCATGGTCAGGAGTGTATATAAATTTGCACACATCCTTACATTTAGTACAAAAGGAAGTTTATAAATCAAATTATATATGTAGAATCAGGCTTATGTCGGAAATCATGCATAAAATAGTTTCCAAAATAGTTTCAATAAGACTTTATAGTTTTAGTTTGCTATTGTCTATGCAGTGTATTAAATTAGAGACAACATGATTTCACACTTCATAATAATTCCCCTGTCTCAATTGTTATTAAAACATTACAAAGTTTATGATTATGACTTAAATATTACATAATCTTGAATTGAGCAAAATCCATTCCATTTCACATGAGTTCCACATGAGATCACATTCTGTACTGCTGACATAAAGAAATAGCCCGGCTATAGCCTTAGGCGTGCTGTCTTCAAGAAGTGACCATATACACACATGTATACACAAGCGCTCACACACACACACACACACACACACACACACACACACACACACACACAATAATTCTTATTGATGGCTTTTAGTGTTTACACATATCCTGATGTTGGCTCTAGGGCTCTGCACCAGTTCCTCTGGGATTGAGAACTAAAGTGAGCCCCTGAGAACAATTTATGTTAATGTTTTAAAACTACATCATTTATATACTGTATAGATTATCTGTGTAATTCTTAAAATAATCTAAAATATATTTATTATAATTATTTAGAAATTAGGAATTATTCAAATCAATTAATTCAATTCAATTTTATTTGTATAGCGCTTTTAACAATTGTCATTGTCGCAAAGCAGCTTTCCACAATCAAAAGAATTATTGAAGTTTGTATGGAATGTGAATGTGTATGAATCAAAATGGTCAGATAGACAAGATGGACAGAATTATTGCATAGTTACTGATAAATCAGGTATCAACATTGTGTAGGTTAAGGTATGTGATCACCATCAGCTCCTTGAACACCATCAGTGTGCCTTGGCATATATTCCTAAAATTTGGAGCTGTAGAGTGCACTTTCCCAGTATGCCCTATGGATGGAGGCCTTCTGGAAGAAACCATTCCCATCATGATAGAAATGTTTCACAAAATAAAGGTCATTTAGTCAGTATGACATAAAACCATGCCTGCAAAATGACTACTACTGTACACTACATAAAATAGCCCATTTTCTTGTAGATTTGTCATCCATGTGTATTTGCTGATTACAGCATTACATAATTACAGCATTGTTTGTTTTATTGTTTATACCTTTTTGTATCTTCCTCCTTTAAAACAGTGTTATCATATGATATGTCATATAGAGCAAATGAACATTTTTAATCTAATAATATTAAGATGCTGGACACCAGATTAAAAGCAAGGTATTTCTTGTAGCAAAAAAAAAAAGAAAGAAAAGAAAAAAAAGGGGGGGTGGGGAGGCAGTGTCAGTCACTAACTGAAGCAGTTATGGGAGAAGCAGTTATGGGAGAAAACATGATGAATATGTACATTGCCATTCTGGAAAAAACACAATTCTACTTCAGTACCTAGACAGTGTCTTGCAGTTTGCCACAAAAATCAATGACGTTCTCACACTGAAGCTTTGAATTATCTGGCAGGTGGTATGATTTGAGAGGGTGTTGTGCTTTTAGATAATAATGGTTATTGATTGATGAACTCCTTACATTTCATCCAAGCTTAAAGGTTCACACTGTTTATAGCTACTAGAAAAACCTAAAATCTCTGTGCCTAGAACACATCACACCATGGAGTGAAAACCCTTCAGTCACTGTGCATGGGCATAACAGGAAATTTGAATTTCAATGAGTCATTCATGGAGCACTCCAATTAGACAATATATGCAAATAAAATCAGACTGTTGTAAATGTGGGCAATAATGCCGATTCCAAAATAAAAAGGGTTTTTTCTTGGCTTTTTCTCAGCCTTGTTAAACAAAAAACTTTCCGGACCTATTTTGAGTTGCAGTACAGGTAGACAAAAATACGTTAGTTAAAGTTAAAAATTACATAAATTAAAATTTTAATTTTGTAAGAGCAGTTTTGTATAGCAATTATTAAGACTTCTGTACTAATCAAAAGATGTGCTTATTTTCTTATATACTATCAGGTACACCACCCCGAACATGCTCGTATTTTAAAATTACCTGGAGATCATGAACTGCTAGGTAACAAACTAAAACCTGTCATGATTGGTTATTGACTATTTCAATATCTATAAATAACTTGTTTTAATATTAAGTCTTTACAAGCATCTGGAGATTTACTATGGATTTCTTAAATAATAAAAATAAATAGATAAGCATTAAAATGTAATATATGCATTTAATCCTAAAATAAAATGTTGAAATTCCATTAAAAAACTTAATGTTAAATATTATCATAATGCCAGCAAACGGCAACCTGGTTATAAGTAAATATTCTTTTGAATCTGTCTGAGTTTATTATTCTTGTAAGTTGTAGCTGTAATATGTGTAAAATGGAAACAGATTGCTCTGTTCATTGTGTAGGCCTCAGGCTTCAGGTCCCCAAAGACTCGCCCTGTTTGCCGTGTGTTCAAAAAGGGCTAACAGGCAATTACAATGTTAATGTGATCGCAGAGAGGGGTGGAGTGAGTGAGTTTGCTGAAGAAGGGGGAGGGGTGAGACAGAATCTGGACAAACCACGGCACAAGTAGGGCTAAATATAGGTCACTGAAGTAAAGCATGAGAAATATCAAAATGAATGAAATAAAAATATTTCTATATATA
>JAQMYL010000036.1:26562745-26575564 GCA_030014365.1 Clarias pachynema
GCGTGTGTGTCTGATGTTTCCGATCCCATTTTAACATGAACTATTGATATTCACTATTGACATCTTTGTTGTATGACTTTAATTTTTATGAGTCAGTTTTATGAATTTTCAGTTTATAGCTGTCATGGAACCATGTGTTTACTGAGTTATGATGGCATGGAAAGACCAGCATGAACAGGGTTAATATAAGCTGCATTTCTCCTGGGAACTCATAATAGCTCATTAAACAATCCCATTAGGACTAATGAAAAGGCTTTTAAGTGGTCACCACAAAACCACCTGGATTTCACTCTCCTGGGTTTTTGAGTGTTTTTATAGTGTTTTATAGTGTGTGTGTGTGTGTGTGTGTGTGTGTTTGTGTATCAAAGCACAAAAAAGGGATCTAAAAGCAATGTACAATTGCAATCTGAATAGCAATGTTTTATTTCACTGTCATTCACTACAGTAATTGTTCAGTGTTTAAACAACAGGTTATTATTATAACAGCAAGTATTGAGCAATAATGTATAAATGAGAAAAATATTTTAAAATTCCTTCTTTATGTTGATCTGATTTTGATAATGTTTAACTATTTGACAAAAAAAAAAAAAGATTGCATTGAAAAGCATCATGAATCTTCCAAGGAAAGTGTGTAGGTTTCCAGATGTTTTAGATTTTTTTTTCCAGTAAGCTTTATAATGTAGATGTTTGATTTTTTTGTAATGCAAATCATAATGGATTCAAAGAGCACCCAATGTGCACTGGCTAATTGAAAAGTACCTTAGCCCCCAGAAACATGAGTCTTTTTAGATTCACTCTAATTGAAGCATATTATGTGTTATTTTCTGCTTTACTGCACTGGCAGGGGGAGGGAGGCTTTAAAGCCTGGCAGTATTTTAATGATGCATCACAGGTACAAATGGAAATAACAAAACCAGAAAATGTTTTACTAAAGCAGATATAACCATATTTTACTAAAGTAAATACAACCAAAACTGTCTCCATATCGTTAATTAAATGCTAATAATACCTTTACAAAAGTGTTTTTACACACCCAAGCCAGTGGTCATGTGTTAATCTTTTGTTGTCTATATTTTCTTTGTTCAAGTTCTGCCACTGAGGATTCCTATTCATATTTAAGTCAGCACACTTCCATGCAAGCACAAATCAAAGGATAAACTTGGATTTTAATAAAAATGTGTCTTGTTTTTGCCCGAATATCATATGGTGTGTTAAACCTTTTCACACTCTACCCTGTCCATGCATCATGAATGTCAGTAAATAACCCTTAATATAGAGAAAAGGGGAACAATGAGTATCTTCGATGCAGCTCAGTCAACTGTGTAATGGGAAAAAACAGAGAAATGGCTACAGACATAATGGTTGTGATGGGGGTGGGCTGTGCCATGGACTCTCACTTATTAGGATTTTAACTGCTGTTGTAGCACTATACTTGATTCATTGATTCAGCTAAAGGATAAAAGGAGAGTGTAAAAGATTACTGATTGAATATACAGTCACGATTGGCACTAGTGTGGGATCCAGGATCAAGTAAACTATTAGATCATTGCAGATTTCATTCAGGCAGCTTAGCAGAGCCACACAGAATACTCTTGGGATCAGTCTCTGGGGAAAAACTGCAGTCATGTGTTTTGTTTTGTGTTGTAAAATAGGTTCAAATCAGTGCTGTGTGGGAGAGATAAAATATGTGCAGAAAGGGCTCATGGGACCAACGCCCTGACCCTGTAATGTCCTTCATAATCTCCTTTCAGGTTAATATACTGACTTACATTAGTTAAAAGAATAATTGTCCTAGATTTTTCACACACACACACACACACACACACACACACACACACACACACACACACACACACACTGACTTGAAAATTGCAGAAAAAAATATTTTGCATTCAGAAACATATCAACTACACCAAACTACACCAAATAGGGTTACCACAAAAGGAGCTTTCATAGTTTAAACAGAGACCAGCAGCTGTAAAAATGGCCAAATATAATGCAAATGTTTTAAGAAAAAAAACAACTACAAACTGTAAACAATTATTAAGGCAAAACATACGAAAGCAGTGCTAATCTGCTTCACAAATAATTCTATATTTATTTAAATCTTTAATATTAAGCATTATTCATTATTCATGATAGATAGATAGATAGATAGATAGATAGATAGATAGATAGATAGATAGATAGATAGATAGATAGATAGAACACTATGTTGTGAACACTTTGTGAAGTTGCATGGTTAAAAATTTTATTTGAAGCAAGACCATTTCCATATTCACAGAATGTGATGAGAACTTAACGGATAGGGTCTAAACAGCTGTGTGGCCAAAGGAACACCACTTGTTAATGAAACTAATTTAAAAAAAAAAAGTATTTAATTTTCTAGGGAGCATACACATTGGCACAATAGAAAAATAATAACCCTATTCAATGGACACGTCTGGGTCTGAAAGCAGATGTCTAGCACATTCTAAATGCACTTTGTGTACTGTGTGTACTGTGTGTACTGCGATGCACTTTGTGTACTGTGTGTACTGACACCTTAATATTTGGAACAACTTTAACTATAGCTTTACTTCTGGATAGGACTACATGGGCCAGCCTTTGCTCCCCACATGCATCAGTGAGCCTTGGCCACCCATGACCCGTGACCAGTTCACCAGTTTTCCTTTCTTAGAACACATTTGGTAGGCTCTGACCACTGTAAACCAGTAACATCCCACACTATCACAATTTGAAAATCTGCTTTGCCCATTTCATTCTGCTTCAAGATGTTGGCAGCAGATCATTTGGGTGTTTTCGAGCCTCCATGGATTGGACTTGTGTGTCCAGCACACAAGTTCTTATACAGTATTTGTAACTCATGTGTGACAAAGAGTCCTTATGTTCCTAAAACCAATGTTTAGCAAATTAATTCATGGAATATCATGGAATTTTTAAAAATCCAAAGTTTGAAGAACCTCATTGTTCAACACATTCAGGTAGCCAGCTGACTTTAGTGTTTTGCCATATATTGTAGGAGCCTAGGCCTGCTCATGTGAAGCAACCCCAGATCATAACACTCCCTACATGGAGGTTTGTACAGTGGGCACAATGCTTGATAGGTGCATGATATTTTTCCATTGCTCCAAAGTACAATATTTATGCTTCTAACAAATTGTAAATTTTATTTTTCATTTAGCCATGTGTTTTTTACGAGGCAACTTCACCAAGTGTTTAAGTGGTCACCGATCACACTGAAGTCGTATTTCTAAAATTGTGTTGCTCATTCCTTCATCCCAATGTCATGTAATCAGTGTAGGTCCAACATCGTTTTATAAAAGTAATTCTATTTTTTAAAAACAATCGAATGCCAATTAAAGTTGTCACATCTTGGTGACATTCAAAACTTCCTGATGGGATTGTGTGTGATCGACTTATATATTTTCGATTTCCCACAAATGAAAACAATCTGAACAAAAATACAATCCAGAGTCGGCCGGAATTGTTTCTCCGTGTTGCTATAGCACACGGAGTAAGATCAGGTTGCCTAATATACAGCCTTTTATATAAATAAAGATCATTAGGAATAAAAAAAATTAATAAATTAAAGCCATTTCTCTTAACACGAACTTCAGGCAATCCATTTCAAAAACAAATAATAATAAATAAAAATAATAATAATAATAATAATAATAATAACGCCGTAGTAGGATATTAGTAGTACGTAGTAATGAATAAAGCCGCTATAGAGACCAAAGCGCAAAGGAGCAGGTGCTCGAGCCCTATCCCCGCAAATTATAACCATGACAACCAACCACAGACTGCATCCCCCCCCCCACCCCCGCTGCGTCCCGCCCATTTGTACGCGTGTGATGTTTATTCCAAGACACACGACCTACACCGATGCTCATTTTGCTGTTAGTCTTCTTGACAACTTAGTTTAAAAACTACAAAGCAGGGATCGTGAAACGAGAGCAAATCTTAGTAACCAAAATAGACTGTTTGAAATCGAAATAACAAGATACAGATTTCCTTTTCATTAATACTACTTATACTAAAGAAAGAAGAAGAAAAATTTGAAGATAATAACAATAATAATAATAATAATAATAATAATAATAATAATAATAATAATAATTATTATTATTATTATTATTATTATTATTAAACGCTGCTGTAATTGCTCTACCTCTTTCCCATTCCAAGCAGTGAGCAAACCCCACAGGCCGAATTCAAACGACAGGAATTGGATAATAAAAATGTTTAAAGGTAATGGCGTTGTAACTAGTTATCGTATGACGTTTTTTTTTTTTTTTTTAACATTCTCTAACGCAAAATATAGAGCATTTCTCTCTCACAGTATTTGTTGGCGTGTATCATCGGTAGGTCGCAGTCAAGTGGATGATGGCAAAACCGGGAAATTATCCAAGAGCATTGCAAAGACTGTCCTATGTTTACCATTTAATGTGATCTGGAAGTGATTTTATGAAAATCTGCGCATAATTAGCCTAATTCATAATTAGCCTAATTTATGTAATTTACTTGTTATACGTCGATATTAACTATTCTACACATTTGGTCCTGATAAAACAGGTATACACTTAATGTTTAATAATAATACTTTCATAATAATATATAGATTCCGCCCCCACCCCAAAATAAATAAATAAATAAAATAAAATAAAATCACGTTCCCAGATCTATTTAACATTCATTAAAGAATGGCCTCGAAAATTGTTCGAACCATTCCATCTAGCTATAAATATATATTTTTTGCTCTTTTTTGACATTGAATGATTTGTCAGGTTAAATTAATTTCCATGAAATTGGAAATTAATTCCATGCAATTTTTTTTGTTTGTTTGTTAAAATGTGTTTCTTGTCCAGTTAAAATGTGACTTTAATAACGCTTATGTAAAGGATATGCTTTATTTTATATAAACAGTAATGGTAAACACTCAGAATTTAATGTCAAAAGAATAATTAAAATCATGACTACATATGCCAATGTATTTTATCACAGAAGACTGCTGGGCGAAATGCAGATAATATTTCGTGAATATTTTAGAATTTTTTATAGGCTAGTAAACAGGAGAGGTTTGTATTCAAATAAAGGAGAAATTGTCTTGTGTATTTACAATTAGATTTAATATGACTTATTTTACTGCATTAAAAAATGTGGTTGTAGCTTACTGATCATAATGTACAGTGTAGAAAATACATCAGTTACATTTATTGTAATGTATAGGCCTAGCTATTTTTCATATCCTTGTTTTGCACATAAAATGTAAATAATTGAAATAGCCGAGACTGCGAGTTATTAAAGCAAGTACTGTTGATTAATTAGACCTTTTTTTTAAGCACAAAGCATATGTCGGTGTGCAGGTATGCAGTTGACACAATCTGATTCTGTTTATAAAGGCTTATACATAAAGTTATGCAGCAGTCATTGGATATTAAAATAAGGTATATTGTGTATTATAAGAAGAGGGTGGATGTTGGGATCCTGTAAGCGCCTCCTCCAGAAATGCACCAAATCTCTTTTTTTCTGTGGCGGGGTGGCTGCGCGCGCCCGAGTCTGGAGACGTGCGCTTGATTTTTTTTTCTTCCCTTTTTCGCATTGGCAAACTGGCGTTGACATGTGCCTCCTCCTACTCACCACCCTCAGGTTCTCCCGTGCTGCAGTGACATCATTAGCGGTCACGAAAGAACAGTGCCAGCGACTGACAACAGAAAATCCATCGATTTTGGTCTTTTTACGCACGGTCTGAACAGAAAGTCGTGTTTTCATGCGCGCATTTCCAGAAACAAAACGAGAGAAGGATCATACCGGGATGCAGAACCTAAACGTCGACCTCTAAAGGTGACATGATCCACTGGATTATCAAACGCACCTCGCACTTTCTCAACGGAACCACAAGGTAACACCTAAACCGACTAATACGATTTTTTTCGCGGTGTTCCCTGGATGCACAGACAAAAAACTTTTCCCATAACTAGAAGTAATATATTTTAAAATATACGCAAGTGTCTGTGAAACTGCTCCAGCGTTCACAAAAATATGGCTACATTAATTCGAAGCAAGATTTCCAATAAGCTGTCCAACGCAGCTTCGACGGTTACTAATAAATCCCAGGCGAAGGTAAGTGGTATCTTCGCCAAAATGGGTTTCCAGGCTGCCACTGATGAAGAGGCGCTGGGATTCGCAGCCTGTGATGATCTTGACTATGACCACAGGCAAGGATTGCAGATGGACATTCTAAAAAATGAGGAAATAGGGGAAGAGGTCGGCGGTGATAACGTGGGAGATGGAACTATGGACGGGGACAGTCATTATCAGAGAGATGGCACAGGTCCCCCACCCTCTGTGGCAAAAGATGGCGATGTCTGTAGTGAATTTGGGTCTTCAGATAAGCCGAAAATCACTGCTTGGGAGGCAGGATGGAACGTCACTAATGCCATTCAGGTAAGGCTTATAAGGTAGGCTATTACAATTTTAGGGCTTTCTTATCGATGTTTGAATGTTGTATTGAATCTGCGATCACTGAAGCTAAATGTGAAATTATTGCCAAGTGCCTACATTGAGACGTTATACAAAGTCGTGTCAGGACGTTATCTTATTATAATTCAGAAAGTCAGGAAAATTCTTTTTTATTTGCCATGTCCTCTTAATGTACATGAGAATCACCTTAATGCATTGTGCACTGGGTTTTCGGTTATGCATAAATAATTGTTGGATATATTAATATAAATGTATGGTAAATGAGTATCCTAGTGAGGGTATCGGCATTTATTCGTTAAACATGCGCACAGACAGTCTGTAGATTTAATCCCCTGTAGACCAAACGTCCTCTGTGCCCTTCAGTGTCTCTATGATCTCTCTTGACGACGTAATTGGTATTGTGCAAACGCACGCTCTGCTACAGGCTGATAGATCAGACACGCGCGTTCACGTGCATGACTTCGAGCATTCCCCTTCAAAAGAAACGACCTCGACCATTTGTGTCATCAAGATTAACCAGTAACCCAGTGCTCAGTATCATGCAAACTAAATATCATATTTTCATCGATACTTTAATTGCAATGACGTTTAACCATTCGTCTTTTCACAGGGAATGTTCGTACTTGGCTTACCATACGCCATCCTCCACGGCGGATATCTCGGACTCTTTCTTATCATTTTTGCGGCAGTTGTATGCTGTTACACAGGGAAAATCCTTATCGCTTGCCTCTATGAAGAAAACGAAGACGGACAACTCGTGAGAGTGAGAGACTCGTACGTTGACATTGCCAATGCTTGCTGCGCACCCAGATTTCCGGCACTAGGAGGTCACATTGTGAATGTAGCCCAGATAATTGAGCTCGTCATGACATGTATTTTATACGTTGTAGTGAGCGGTAACCTATTATATAACAGCTTTCCAACCCTTCCCGTCTCTCAGAGATCATGGGCCATCATCGCCACCGCCGCGCTTCTGCCTTGCGCTTTTCTCAAAAACTTAAAAGCCGTCTCCAAGTTCAGCTTGCTTTGCACTCTCGCTCACTTCGTGATCAACATCATTGTGATAGCCTACTGCCTGTCTAGAGCACGGGACTGGGCCTGGGATAAGGTTAAGTTCTACATAGACGTGAAAAAATTCCCTATATCGATTGGTATTATTGTCTTTAGCTATACATCACAGATCTTCTTGCCATCGTTGGAGGGCAACATGCAGAAACCCAGCGAGTTCCACTGCATGATGAACTGGACTCACATTGCCGCATGCATTCTCAAAGGCCTGTTTGCTCTAGTGGCGTATCTGACGTGGGCAGACGAAACCAAAGAAGTTATCACAGACAACTTGCCTTCTGGAATCAGGGCCGTTGTCAACATTTTCCTGGTGTCTAAGGCCCTGCTGTCATATCCACTCCCGTTTTTTGCTGCTGTTGAAGTGCTGGAGAAGACTTTTTTTCAGGAAGGACGGCGTGCGTTTTTCCCAGACTGTTACGGGGGCGACGGACGCCTTAAATCTTGGGGTCTATCGCTGCGGTGTGGCCTTGTGGTGTTTACCATGTTGATGGCCATCTATGTGCCGCACTTCGCACTACTCATGGGTTTAACGGGCAGCTTGACGGGAGCTGGCTTGTGTTTTCTCCTCCCTAGTCTCTTTCACCTCAAGCTACTTTGGAGGAAGTTGTTTTGGCACCAAGTTTTTTTCGATGTCGCAATATTTGTTATTGGCGGTATATGCAGTATTTCTGGTTTTATTCATTCAATGGAAGGTCTCATTGAAGCGTTCAAATACAACATACACGATTAGTTTCAAGAAACACGATGATGTGTTAGAAGAGGCACACAACATCTAAACAAACTAATGTTTCGTAAATGTAATGTCCTCAGTTTGCACCTATGTTCAAGCGACATCAAGCAAAACCAATAAATCTAAAACATAGACACTGATATATATATATATATATATATATATATATATATATACAGTATATAATATGTGTGTGTGTGTGTGAGTATGTGTGTGTGTGTGTGCGCATGCGTGCGTATGCGTGTAAGATATAATGAAGATGCATTAACATATTTTTTCTGTAGGTCGGTCGTAATTGTACGGAATATATTGAAATGGAATTATATAATTTTACACCGCACAGCATTTCGAAAGACTTTAAGATAATGTCTACGTTACAGATTCATAAACTGCTCGACTAAAAAGTATATAATAATAATAATAATAATAATAATAATAATATAATAATAATAATAATAATAATAATAATCGGAGATTAATAAAAAAATATTATATGATAAAGATTCCATCTGGACATAAGTATAATGATTATAATGAAGGAAAAAAATAAAAACGATAAATAGGGCTGCGTACGTACAAGACTATAGCTATGCATTGTAAATGTATAAGGTTTCATGCAGCATTTAATACACTGACAAATCGTATAAAAGCAGCAATGTTCTTCCGCACCACAAAACGTACACGCTCGGATGGAAAAGAACTATGGTGCACAACATGCACACTACAAAACTGCTAACATAAAACAAAGAAGGAATGAGGTAAGGATTGAAGGAAGAAAAACATTTCAATTGGTATAAAATGCTGGTGAGCGGTTGCAAAGCCTATAATTTAATTAATTGCTTTCCCTGTCAATCGGACCGTGTGGTAGGCCTATTTTGGCTAAAACTGACCTTTTCAGTGGTATTGAATGAGACTGAAAGTAATAACGTGTACGAATCTATATTATAAAGAATAGACTTGCGTGTGACATTTTTTCAGTTTGTCAGATCTAATGGTTGCTGTGAAAATGTAATAAAACCGTATGTGTACTGTTATTGTGGTTCACCTTACGAAGATGGAATGTACTTAACAAAGTCGTTATAATATGTCGTGATCAATAAAAATAAAATAATAAACAGGATTACATATTGTACAACTGTGCCTGTCATTCTGTAAAAGCGAAAGAACACAATATACAATTACATACAATCGAAACGAGCAAAGCACTATCATGTGATATTATTTGTTTTAATTAGGGTTCAAAGATTTGACTGTATCTAGAGTATGCGGAAATTCATTTTTATTATATTGGTGGACCAATTGCTTATTCTGTACGAATTCGTGCTGTGCATTCCGCAGTGCGCAACAGCTTTCAGTGCTCGCCGCAGGAACCTGCAGTGCGCTTCACTCTTTATGTAGATTCGGTGTCGGATTCATAATCTAAAGAAATCGTGGGGCAGCAGCAATGTTTCTGTTTAAGTACTATGAGTTTGCATCGTTGCACACACACACGGATGAACAAACTCTCTTATACAAATATGTATAATGTAATTACGTTTATGTACTCCGGTTAGCTGGTAATTATGTGGCGTTTTCCCCAACTAGAATGCATTAAATTGGAATCTTAGTCTCGTAACGGGTAGGGAATGGGCGTGTTAAATTCGGATGCTATTTTTTCCGACATTGGTACGAGTGATGGGCCAGAGTGAAAAAAATCTGAAAGAACAAAGCGTTATATTTTATTATATTTACTAATGACATTAATCACCATAATTAAGAGAAGTTGACCAAGAAATGTAGCATGGTTATTTCACTATGTCCAAAAAATATGAAAAACTGTGTATTTGTCATTCTGTCTAAGCCACCCTCAAACTGTGTATTTGTCTAAGCCACCCTACCACTTTTTAATACCTTCTCTAATGTATAAATCGAATCCCGATCTTCCCTTTAACATACCAATCTGCCATTTCAGAGATTTTAAAAGGTTTGAATCTGAAGTTTGTGTTACCCCGAATACTACTGGCCCATGATGAAATTTTTTTTGATGTCCTGAAGAATACTCTCTCTAAGAGCATTGGGATATGAAATGCAAAAGGAGGGATTATATTAGGACCACACATAATCAATATTAAAATACGACAAACAAACAAAAAAAAACAGCGTAGAAGGCTAAAGCGACATCTAGTGGTCACTGGTTAATGTAGAAACTACAAAGAGTAGGTCCATTCGCAATATTTTGTTTTAATTCGTTGTGCCATATTTTTCTAATTGCACCGGTTTATGGCATATGCACTAACCTGCTAATCACACTGGTGAGACTTCATGCACAGCGGCAATGTAGCAGGTGGATGGCAGGGTAGGGAGATAAATGTCAGAAATTTTAATAACAGAATGTAAACAAAGTGTTGATCTTATTGAATGATAGTTAAGCATTAAATCTTAAATGATAATGACCAATTGATTATTATTTTGTGGTGACTTAATTGCCTGAAAAATGGCAGATGTCTTTATTCTGGATCACATGAGTGAAAGAACTCTTAGAATAAGTTACATAGTGCCTGATTTTGAATTGTGTGCTGGGGTTATATTAACTGGATTAAAAACAATACATTTCTCTAATATCTACTGTTCTACTTTTTTTTCATCGTTTGTTTAGAATTTTTCACTTTTCCCCATGGCCATGTTTTCATGTTCTTAAAAATGCCTTCGTTCATAAGGACAACAAAGTGGATGCCATCCTAATCAGATGTGTCTAAAATCATCACATTTTCTCTAAGGTACGTTTACCATTTAGGCAAACCATTAGCTTTTTCAGTGTGTTGAGTGGAGGATGTTTAATCATTTTCCCTATATTTGTGATAACTGTATATAAGTTATATCTCTGAGGAAGAATATTACAGCATTAGAGATGTAGATCAAAATGCTATGTGTTGGTGAGAGTGAGAGCATCATTTCAACAGGGGAAATCTGGATGCCTTTATTCAGGGATAGAAATTCCCAAACTCTATCATTAAAACCCTCACAGCAAGGTGTGTGGGTATTGACTCAGCAGGATAATCCAAAGGTAAGAAATGAACATGACTCTTTCCACTTCATGTGTTAAACAGGTTTGCCCTCCTCACTGAAGCACCCACTGAGCACCCTGAAAGAGCTCTAGTTATATGACATCTTATGCCAAGAAAAATGTATTACATCTTCAGGGCCACCAGCAGCACCACAGTGCCAGACAGAGCAGGTAATCTTTGAGACTTAAGCATATATTTTCAGTGATAATTTTTCATGTAGGAGCTAATGATACATGCCTTATTGTCAGTCAGATGTAACATTATAGTGTGTAAAAATAGTGACGGTGATGTGTTGCTCTGAAAACAATGATTTGTTGTATTCAAACATTTTGTTAATTGCTAAAATCGGTTTACTTAGTTATAAATGCAGATATGTAGGTTGATGATATTAGAGTGTTTTGGATGTTGTCACCCAATTTCATACATTTCAAGCATGCTTTATATCGTAGGAATCCCACATGTACTGTATGTCACATGTCCTCCCTTTTAGTTATGTAGTCATAGCTCCTTTGAGTCTCTGAATACACTTTGCACACTGTGCTACATTTCCTCAAACTATTGAGGACAAGAGCATACAGTTAATTTCAGTTAATTTACATACACAAGGTCCAAATATATTTAAACTCAGTTGTTCATAATTCCTGACATTTGATCCTAGTAAGGATTCTGTCTTAGTTCATTTAGGATCACTACTTTATTTTAAGAATGTGAAATGTCAGGATAATAGTGGAGAGAAACAATATTTCAGCATTTCTTTCTTTCATTACATTCTTAGTGGATCAGAAGTTTTCATACACTTATTATATCTGGTGGCATGTCTCTAACTGGTTTAATTTGGGTTGAACATTCCATAATCTTTTTACAATGATCTGCTAGAATTTTAGATTAGATGCAAACAATCATTTGTTTTTTAGCGGTTTTAGAGCAGTGGCTTCTTCCTTGTTGAGGAGTTTCAGGTTGTGTCGATATAGCACCCACTCATTTTACTGTGAATACAAATACTTTTGTGTCTCTTTCCTCCAGTGTCTTCACAAGGTCATTTGCTGTTGTTCTGGAATTAATTCGTACAATTGGCAAAGTATGCATCTCCTGCAGATGATGGTGGTATTTATACCCATGGTATTTATACATGCGTTGTTTTGTCATGTAAATTAGCCAGTCAGAAGCTTCAATGCGAATTTTCTGGAGTTTAGCAAATTAAAGGCACATTGAAGTGTAAAGGTGAAACTCGAAAAATTTGAATATTGTGCAAAAGTTCATTTATTTCAGTAATACAACTTAAAAGGTGAAACTAATATATGAAATAGACTCATTACATGCAAAGCAAGATAGTACAAACCGTGATTGGTCATAATTGAGATGATTATGGCATACAGCTCATGAAAACCCCAAATCTACAATCTCAGAAAATTGGAATATTACATGCAATCAATAAAACAAGGATTGTACATAGAACATATCGGACCTCTGAAAAGTATAAGTATGAATATG
>JAQMYL010000036.1:26618710-26633169 GCA_030014365.1 Clarias pachynema
GTTTCGGTCCGGTACATACCGGTTATATAGGTACCGGTGCCGTATTGGCACCGGTTTTCGGTACCCAACCCTACATATCACCTACACCTCCCTACAACCCCCATTGACATACTCATGCAGTTTGTCAGGATGGTGATGGTAGACCTGTAGAAATTTCTGATGCAGCTGTGCCTATTAAAGATTTCTGACCTTGTCACGTTCCTATTTTTGACCTGTCAATTAAACAATAGTGAATAAATTTTTTTTTTTTTTTTTTAAATGTATCTACTTTCTAATACTACTAATCCAGCGCTGTGTCTTGGGTGGGTAAAATAAAACAAAAGAATGTGCATAAATAATTAAGTTACATATAAACTGCACAAGTCTAAAATTCTCACAATTCAATGATTAACATCAATAAATCTATGGTTCAAATGCATACAGAACCAAATGGACTGATTTGTCCTGGTCACGGATCAACTATAGTCTATTACTCCACTAATTTCTACACTGATTCAGTCCTGCAAAACTGATAGGAAGACATCACAGTAAAGATGAATAATGATATAAAACATATCACAAAAGCAACCCAAGAGCTTTTTAAGTCAAATCTTTATAAATGGACAACTGAACTCAACCCCATTGAGCACACTTTTTCAAGACAGAAAGAGGCAGAAACAAACAAGAACTAAACAGGGACTACATTTCCATAATTTTCCTTTGACTGGGTAAAGCCGCTTTTGTGACAGTGACCATTGTTGACAGAATTGAACTAAAGACGACTCAAAGAACCTCAAGGGAAGAAACTTAACATTTGATAATGTCCATAGGTTGCAGAATTCTTTGAATGCAAAAGATTTGTATAAATACTTTGAATTAAAGCTGAAAATCATTTTAATCATATGTTGATTGCTTAATGCAAATTTGTGATGGTGTAAATAAGATAAATTAGATTACTGTCCAAACTTGACCTGACTGCATTGTAAATGAATATAGCAGAAAGAGAAATAAGAACCTAAGCCGAATGATCTGTCCTAAAACGATTGTCATTCTTTTTTTTATCAGCACCACTTCTACTTAAAACATCTTGAACACTGAGACAAACTAGGTGATGATAACAGACTTTGAAGAAGCTTTATGGTCACCAAAACAGCATTAGTCCAGTATAGATCACTTGCCAATGAACAAACTCACTTGATCATCTCGAAGAGCTTATGGTCAGACACTTTGATGTTCCTTGCCATGTTCCAGGAAAGATGCACCATAGGAACTGCTGACTTGACAGTCTGGAGTTTGTTCCACTCATACCTTTCAACAGCCAGTTTGTACTGATGTGCTGTGAACAGATATTACAGATAAGTACTATGGAAAGTTCAAGAAGAAGTTTTTATTTGTCGAATATCTTAGTTTGTTAGTCTACCCTGATTTATCGTTGATGGGTAGCAGGCGTTGAAAATGCAAATGGATCAGAATGAACACAGTTTTGCAAGTATGATTACTGCAAAGCAAGAAGGTGCCTTTTTCTCTTAAAAATTTTGCTATCAGGTGGTAAGTTTAGTAATTAAAATGAAAACACATTGCTAGTAAGTACAGATACATACGCCAAATAACATTTTAATTATCTCCATAATTGCATAACCACAAGCAACACAATAATTAAATTTGAGAAATAGAATTTTAATTTAAAGGTACACATGAAGCATCCAAATGCTCATGTAAATGAAATCTTAATAGTATTACATCAAACAGCCCAAACGTTTGAGCCCAAAGTTGCATGGACAAGTTGGAAATTGAAATATTAATTTACTATTGCATTGCCATTTTACATATTACACATAAATTAGAATTTTGAACCAATAATACCTGGGTATTATTAAAATATCAATAGTTGTACACCGAATTGCAAATGTAAATTGAATAATTGAATGTACAATTTAACTGAATTTGCTTGTTACAAATTTATATTATATATATATATATTTTGTTTTATTTTGTTTTATTTATTTATTTATTTTATTTTATTTATTTATTTATTTTTAATTGGATAAAATCAGAATGCATTATGGAAAAAGGCAATCCAGTAGAGGCAAAGGGATGCATTGGGCAATGTTCTGCTGCAAAATGTTGGGTCCAAGCGTTTATTTGAACCCACCTAAATACCTAAACATTGTTGCAAATGAAGTACTCACCTTCATGGCAAGGTTATTCCTAATAGGAGTTTTACATTTCAGCCGACATTTCATTTCATCGTTTTTTATTTATTAGAATGGATAAAACATTGTAAATGTTGGTTCTTTAAAAAATATTATCACTATTTGATAGACATGGCACTGTTACTATCTTTGCACAACTTTATTGTGGAAGATAAAAAAATGGGAACCATGTTTTTTCATGACATAAACCGCCACTGCAGCTGAAGTCAAGTTGAGGTATTCTCAAATCTGAATTCTTCCCATATTTATTGAGTAATGCCCACTCAACACGGCACAGCATTGGAAATTAACAAAGTAAAACTTCTCACCTTTAAATGAGTTGTCCTGCATCATTTAAGTTAATTATGCATTTAAGTTGTAGCATTAGATTAATGAACATACAAATATTCATTTGTTAAACATACTGCATATACTGTACAGTTGACTGTTTGAAAAAGTACTTGTACTTTACACCTCCAGATAGTTGCCTTGCTATTAACATGGTGCATCCAGATCCCCATTTCCACTGTCGATTGTGTTCAAGCTGAAAATGATAAGATTCTAACTCTAACTTGCTTATCTGACTTCTATCTGACCAGTACCACTTGCATATCTCAAAACTGATATCTGAACCCTTCTTTGCCACAGTTCCTCAAAGTTTGCACACTTTTTTTTGGAGTAACAGAGTCTGTGTAGGAAGCATTTATCAGGTTAAGAAGGCTACAGTACAATTAAATTTTTGTTACTTTAACAAACAATACAAATTTTGGAATTAAAAATGTGTATAACAAAAGGTTTTCATTCCAGTCAAACATAAAGATGCAGATTTATGGGACAAGGCAAAAATATATTTAATAGCTCCCAAAATACATACCAGTCAGAGGGCCCACGTTCCAGGAGATGTTATTGCACCAGCCGATGGCCTGGACCCAGTGCACTGTGCCTGTGTTGAGCCAAACCAGATCTCCAGGGCGCTGGATAAACCGGTACACGGGGACATTTGTCTCATACATATCTTCCAGGTTTGGCCACCATGAGCCCATCAGGAAGTTGACGTTGTTCTTTTCACAGAACTCGCTCATTACACCCCAGTATGGCTCAGGCACTGCAAACCACTCGCAGTCCCCTGGCCCAATGTTGATGTTGACAGAGCAGAAATTGTTATGTTCTTGATGACCTACAGATATATTAATGTTTAATTATTACTTCATAAAACCTAACAGGGGGCTTTTCTGTATTTACTGTAAATGTTATTAATGAAAAAGTTGCAATTAAAAGGCATTAATTAGGCATAGCATGGGCATTAAATATGAGGTAGATTGTAGAGTTAGACATCAAAGTTGACCTAAATGCCTTATTACTTACCAGGTATTCTGCTACCAGGAACCTTCATAAAGAGTTGGACAGTGTTCATGCCTAGGATGGTGTGACCCACATGGCTGAGCAGGTTCCCAGCAGACACCACCCGAGCAAATGCAGGTAGTTTACCCAGCTCCTGTAGCTGAAGTTTCCATCTGTAGGGGAAGTACAGATGTTGGCATCACAGTGCATCCATGCATACTGTGTAACCTTCAGATATCTGAAGAATTTATAATTAGGATAAATTGATCCACATACTTTTTCTCATCTGAAACATCAATATTTGTCCCAAACTTAATTTGTTTGAAAGGACTTTTCCGTCTTCTTATAATACTAGTGAGAGAGGAGGGAATGTTTAATAAAAACAAAGCCATTTAATAAAAAAGCAGCAGGCTAATACATTATTAAACATACTTTTCTGATGTTGACAGGTCAGAGTCTGAAAGTTCCTTCTGGCCTTTTTTTTCACTCTCCTCCTAAAAAATAGAAAGAAAAAAAATTAAATAAATAATAATAATAATAATAATACTAAGACAGTTATAACAAGAGATAGCACTGAATTAATACATAGCTTTTTTTTTATCAGATCTGTGCCACTCAAAGTTAGGTTTAAACTTCAAACCCTTAGGTTTAAATTTAAACTTCAATTTTGAAGTGTCTGTGCACCATTAGAATTACAAGCAGGTGTAATGTTTGTTTAAACCTACGTGAAAAGGAATCTATTATGAATTCCATGAAAATTCAATAATCAAGCTCCAAAGAAAATACAGCAAGCAAACTCAAACAAGTCAAACTTCTTAACACTGGGCAACACCAGAACCAATTCTATTCCAGTTTCCCACTAAATGCTGTTACCATTTTCAAAAAATATAAAAAGGAACACTTAATGATCTTGTTTGCCATACCCGTAATGACTCCTGAAAGGATGTAGCCTGATACTGGGCATACTTGGCAATGGTGGTAAGAGACCGGCTGCTCTCACATCGCCACTGCTTTCTGGTGCCACTGGGATCCCAGTTTTCATCTGCTGGCTGGCACAGCTGTGTCCACACCTCTACAAGGTGATCTGGGTTAGCCTCCACTAGAGTCTTAGTGGAAAACAGACCCAAGTCTAAAGACATCAGCAAGGAGAAAAGATCATAGAAAACATCCATATGCAGGCTGAACTGATGCAACGCCTCTGTAAATAACCTTCATAAAACATTACAGATCATCTTAACACTCACTCCTAAAACCACAACCAACAGCCTACAAATGTGCATATGACCAAAGATTCTATCTTTTCCAATTGTATAACCCTGTTTAAAATGTAGGATTTGATTATAATATTTTATAATAAAATATTTGCACACACTGTTGTAACAACAAATATGTGATGCAATTAGACAGAAACAAGCCAAACAAAAACAAATGAAAAAAAAAAAGAATTCTGACCCAGTTTGAGAGCTCCTGCCAAGCCACGGATGACAGTGACTGGGTTGGATGGGTTAATGCAGAACTGGTGCAGTGGAGGAAAAAATGCGTCTCTCTTATTCTCCAACTGCAAAGGTTACAAATGAAGATTATAAAACTAATTACTAAGAATCCACCAGGAAATTAATACAAAAAACACTTGCATTTATACAGCTTAACTAATTAGTTAAAGCCCACTCACATAAATGCTGGGCGTGGGGGGGTTGAGCTTGTCCTTTGGCAGAGGGGGTGCTGGAGGAGGAGGGAGGCAGGGTGGAGGGCACTTATCCAACAGAATGCGGTTGCTTGAAAGACCATTCTTTAAAATGTTTCTGCACAAGTACAAAATGTTTATTTACAAATGCAGATATGTTACATGTTGTTTAAACACAAAAATCAGAATGAAGGAAAAGTATGATCTCTGTGACAACACTGGAACCCAATGTGATCTTCTCCTGCTGTACAGTAGCACATCCATCTCAATGATGTTTTGTGCATGCCGAGATGCTTCTATCTTTTTAGACGCCAGGTTATAAAAGGTGTCAATTTTAAACACTATATATTTCCTGGCAGCATGAACCAATCTGGCCATTTTCCTCAGACATCTCTCCTTTGCACTATTCTCTATAAAGGTCCAGAGATTATTTTGTGAAATTCCAGGCGAGCAGGAGTTCATGCAATACTCAATCCAGCCTTTCACACTTTTTCCTCATTCTGATGTTTGTTGTGAACATTAAGCAAAGCCTTTGACCTCTATCTTATGATTTTTTTTCTCTGCTGCCACATGAACGGCTGATCAAATAACTGCATGAGTATGAAGGTGTACAGGTATTCCTACCATACACAGTGTATCTCAAAAAATTCGAACATCATAAAAAGTAAGTTTTCTTTTGTAATTTAATTTAAAAAGTGAAACTCATATACAGTCTCCTACATAAGAACAAGTTCCATTCCAAGAGCTCATTCGTAAGTTCGACAAACACTATCTAGGTACCGGGATACTAACACAAATGGCTATATTACAGTACATACAGTGTTCTTTAGAATCATGCCGATGGTTGGACGACTCGTGTGAAAAAAACGATTAATGTCTGCAATCTTCACCTTATTCCATTCTCTCAATTATTTTCAATTCTGTCTCCATCATTATTGATTAGTCCAACTTAGCAGAACCAGCTTTATCGTCACTGTTTTTTATCGTCACTGACATCCTGGGCTTGTCCTGCACTTGCAGAGGATGCATACTGCACTCATGTGACAATGTATGCCAGACATGATCTAACTTCCGTAATTGAACATGCACGAACGCATGCTCGTATCTTTAAAAGTTCCTAACTCCAATGTTTGTAGGGATGTAGGGGACTTACTGTATGTTCTAGATTCATTACATGTCAAGTGTAATATTTTAGACCTTTTTTTGTTTTAATGACTATGATTAAATGTTAAAACAATGTTTTTATGATTAAAATGAAAAAATACTGTATCTCAAATTGACTAAATTACTGCAGTAAATCCCCAACTTACACAACAACAAATGTTCCGGGAGCACTTTTATACGTCAGATTCGTTCATAAGTCTGACAAAGTGAGTCCTATACACCTACACACACACAAATATACAATGTGAAGCATAACGAAACCAAACAAACTTGGTTTGTTATTTTGGATTTTACGAAAATTAGGATTATTCACCGTCAGGACAACTTTACAGGACAGCCATTTTCTATCACCAACACCCTCCCCCCACCACACACACACACACACACACACACACACACAATTTGTTACTGGACTTTAGACATATTATACATTTACTTACACACTGAAGATATTGTATATAATTGTAAATATTGCTATCTAAGCTTTGCAGTGTCTACTTGTTGTACAAGTCAAGTGAGCTACTTCTACGATTTGTTCACATCTACAAATGTTCGTAGTTCCGTGGTAGGTTCATATCTGTGGAAATCTGTAATTTGTAAGATTTGTAAGTTGGGATCTTACTGTATTCATACAGTAGAAATATCTCTTGGTCAGGTTCACTACATGCATAGGGAATACATGTTGATAAATGTCTAGATGATGATCAACATCATTTAAAGTAATTATTTAAGTGTATTCCCAGTCTAAGTACTAACTGAATAAATGAACCTAATTTTCCAGAAATTAGGCATTTTCTATATTGTACATCTTAGGAAATATTCTGACGCAATAGATTTTTTTGATTCCATGAGCTACAAGCTATCATAAAAAACTGAAACAAAAAAAAAATCAGAGGAAAAAAAAAGCTTGAAATATTTTACTTTAAATGAATCTTTTCACTTTTTGAGTTGAGTTTCACTTTTTGACCTACATTACAAAAACAACCTTTTCCATGTGATTCAAATTTTTTGGGATGCACTGTACATCTAGTACATGGTGAGTGTACATTCCAGCTATATATATCATAAATTCCAGATGTCTAATATGTTATTTACATTATAATAGATAATATGTTTCAGTGTAAGTACAGTACACCTACACTGGCCAAAAGTAGGTAGACACCTACCAGCAAAATCTGAAGCACATAATTGTCTACATCCTGTCTCAATGTCTCAATTTCCCTTCAATGAAATTAAAGGGCCTAACTCAAACCTACTCTATTATGATAGTGTTCCTGTGCCTGAAGTAAGGTCCATAAAGACATGGATTGTAAACGTTGGTCTGAAAGAAATCGAGCCTGCACAAAGCCATGACATCAACCCTGCTGAACCCTTGAGGATGAACTTGAAAACTGACTGCATGCTAGACCTGCATGATCAAAGTCGACTTTTTGTTCTGGTCTGTAGCTGTCCACCTAAACATCCCATGTACAAAACAACTTTCTCATGGTCATCAAAAATAAACTCAAGAAATTGGGCCATGAGAAAATGTTGTCTTTAACCAGGGGAACGTGAACTATCAGTTAGCAACAAAAATATCTGCTTATGAACATGTCCTGTGACTATAGCAATGCTATTTAGTTGAAACTTATTGAATCTTGAATACTATCATATTTTCGTATTTAGGTTTTTAGAGGTTATCTCTTCAATAAAACAATAAAGCAGTAAACATATCTATGTGAAATATGTTTTGACTATTTCACTGAACATAGGCTAGGTACAGTATATGTAAAATTAAAGTCTATTTACAGTATTAGCTTTGTGAGGACAAAGGTATTGTATTTGGCTTTTTATCTTTTAATGTTTAAGATAGAATGTTTTAGAAAGTAAAATTGGTGTTTGAGTTGTTTATGTCATTATGGTAATGGGAAAAAAATGCTGGGGTTAATAGCAGTGCATGCAGTGTCTAGCTAGCAAACAGGATAAAAAGGAGTAAGTGTGTCCCTCCTTCATCTGTGGCACTGATAGCAATACATAACTGCTTGCAAAACCACTGACAAAGCAGTTTCTGAACTCTATATGGCAGTAACGGCTGCCATTGTTGCTGTCCATAGTACAGTATTGTTAGAGAGCACATAGGACAGTGCCACACTGCCAATCTCACAAGCCAAATCTGCATAAAAATTGGGATATCTTTCCTGCAGATGTTTTTGAAAGTGCAGAGAAGCTTGCTTTACTATAAATAAATCTGACCTCATGTTAAAAAAAATTGGTCAACATGCACATGAAAAATCTTTGATATGTATCTGCCATAGTAATGAAGAATTCATGCTATGCAAGAAAGCAGGTTATCCAAAAATCACACTTTTTGACAATTAAATCTGTGAAAATTGCTAATGAGCAGCATATTACTTCAGAATGTACTTTAAACATAAAGAATTACCACATTACCATCCTCAACAAATGTTTGAAAAAGGATATACAGGAGCGTTACACTTCAAGATGTAGAGATATAGTTGAAGTCATATGTTTACATGCCCCTTAGCCAAATATATTTAAACAAAGTCTTTCATAATTTCTGATATTTAATCCTAGTAAACATTCCCTGTCTTAAGTCAGTTAGAATCACTACTTTATTTTAAGAATGTAAACTGTCAGAATAATAGTAGAGAGAAAGATTTAACTCATCTTTTATTTCTTTCATCACATTCCCAGTGGGTCAGAAGTTTACATACATCCAGATAGTATTTGGTAGCATTGCCTTTAAATTGTGTAATTTAAGTCAAACCTTTCATCTATCCTACCATGATCTTCTAACAGGATGTTGCTGGAATTTTAGCCGATCCCTCCTAACAGAACTGGTGAAACTGAGTCAGGTTTGTTTGTACACATTTTTTTTTTCTACCTGTGTAGCATGGGTTGTACAGTTTGAATGTGGTATCTTCAGCAATCTGGAAATTGCTCCCGAGGATGAACCAGGCAACAGTTTTTTTTCCTGAGGCCTTGGTTAATTTCTTTTTACTTTCCCATGCTTTCAAACTAAGAGGGACTGAGTTTGAAGGTACTTTCTAAAATACATCCACAGGAACACTAACAGTCAACAGATTTTATGTAGCGTTCTAACCCACTAGAATTGTGATATAGTGAATTATAAGTGAAATCCATCTGTAAACAATTGTTGGAAAAATTACTTGTGTCACGCATCAACTTGCCAAAACTATAGTTTAATATGAAATCTGTGGAGTGGATAAAAAAAATAAATTAGTCTTAATGACTTCAACATAAGTGGATGTAAACTTCTGACTTCCACTCTATGTGCTAACTGGTGAGAGTGGGTCTAAGATCTACCATATGACAGCTACCAACTGAGAAGGGTAAAGGCTAACATGTTCCATCTGAGACACAAAGCCAGCCAACCACATCCTTTTGAGCTTTTCATGCTCCATCATAATTCAGTGTAACACCCTCAAAGGGAAACTACTATCCACTCTCTTTTTGACATAAATTAGCTCACAGATGCCTATGGAGGAAGAGTGAATGCCATCCCTCCCACCCATGGTCAATTTGTCAACTTTTCTCTCTTGGACTCCCGGCCACGGATGGCTGCGCCATCGCCAGTATACAAACTTGTGACCCTCCAGATGATGGAGTGAATGCTATTCTATTGTGAAACTCTGTAGCCCATAAATAAATAAATGATAAATTTATAATAGTAATTATAACCTGCCAGAAGTAGGAGATGCTCATGTAAGCAAAGAAATATCCTACCTACCTGCATGCTTTGAGGATGTCTGATGAAGTTGGATAGATGGATACAGTGGAAGATGAGTGCATGCTTCTGAGAAGAGGGCCAGGTTTGAGACATGCCTCAGGTGGCTCAGCCTTTACTGGGCTCTGAGAGTCCTCAGAACATGCCTCTCGTACACTGCCATTTACTGTGGTTGAGTCAGGCTTGGCAAAGCTACCTGTGGGCTCGTTGGTCTGGGGTGAGGATGAAGTTGCAGATAATGCTGAAGAGGGTGATGAAGCAGTTGAGTTGGCACCCATGTGCACATGGTTAAGCCCGAAGCTTGGTGGCAGTCTCTCCTTGCCCATCACTGGAGCACACAGCTGTGTACTTTGTGAGAAGTCATTAGCTGGTGATCCAGATGTGTGCTTGGGGCTATGATGGTTGGCCGCAGTGGCACAGATGTCTTGTGCATGCTCTCTCTCTTTGGTCAGGGGAATGCCTGAGGTAGATGTGTGCACGGAAGCAGTTGATAAAGAAGCTGACGAGGACAATGGGGAGGAAAGGTGACTAATAGACGGCTCAGAAGAGTTGCTAGGGGTCGCAGTGGAATGTCCAACCTGATTATAAGAACCACTACCAGCCCAGCCACTGGAACAGTGAACTCCTTCTCCATTGAGACCTGCCCAATGTGAACCTGGGCCTTTTTGGAGCCCCTGCAAAATAGAAAGTGTGGGAATTTTATTTATCATATAATAGGAAACAGCATCAGCAATAGTAGTCACAACTCTACAAACCCTGGGAAAAATTATGTAATCACCACAATGGACATTTAACCAGCATTTTTTACCCTGTAGCAAATAAACAAATCACAGACATGACACACAATTTTTATTAGGTGAACATTCTGGTCCTTTACCCGACATGCAATCGCATGCCATAAATGACTGAGGAAATCTGATTTTTTCCTCATTCAGTCATCTTTATGTCTCATTAAAACAGGACAACATAAAAGGTCTGGCATCCCATCATCTTAGTAAATAAAGATTTGTGATTCATCACTGAATATCACTTTCATCAAATCACCCACACCCCATGATTTCCTTCTCTTTAGCCCACTGTAACCTTTTCTTCTTCTTTAAGTGCAGACGACGTGTTAGTGCTGTTTTTTCACACGGATTTTCTATATGCAAATCCCATTTAATTCAGCTTTTTAAAAAAAAAATTTTTGCTGTGCATTTTCTATTTTCAAGGCTTGATGATTTATAAAACATGAGATTTCTATCCTGGTTCTTTGACATCTTTGTTGAACTACGTCTATTTTTTCTCGTAAAACCTTCCCACTTTATGTTTTCACCAAATCTGTGAAACAGCTGACTGATTATGGTATCTTTTGCTATAATCCTTGAAGGAGTTTCATCATAATTTCCGTTGTTTTAAGGACGTTTTCTTTTAATTAGCGAAGTCCAGTAGTTTGTTAGGATGTATGCAAATTACAAGTTGTTTACATAATAATTTTTAATTACTTCTCCACCAGATCTAGAAAAATATGCAATTTGTAATAATAACAATAACAACAACAATAATAATAATAATATTTTAATTTTAAATTTGTTTGAGGTACATCTATGAGCACAAATGAATTGCAGTAGAGCAGCAGTTTCTCCACACAAACCTGAGTGGTACTAAGACGCTGGCTCTTCCACACATCCCTCAGGCTTGTGCAGTTGTGAGGTAGTACGTTAGAGTGCATGTAAGGCACATCTCCATTGGTTCCTGTTTGTGATGTTTGATTATTGCCAACTGAGGGGAGCTGTTGGTTAGGAGGAAGTGGCCCATTGGACAATGGCTGAGAAAAGCAGCGGGAGTGGGGCAGTGAAGAAGCAGGTGTGGGGCCATTGGAGAGGGGGGACTGCATCTGCCCAGCTGCATTCTGTTCTATCTTTAGAGGTAAAAGAAACATATACAGGGAGTATAAAGGATCTGACTAATATATAAAATGTAATAATAACAATAATAATAATAATAATAATAATAATAATAATATTAGTAATAAGAAGAAGAATAAAATGCATCTATCTGACTGCATAGATTCATACGGAGCCCGCCCAGGAGTCATTTAGTTAAAAAAAAAAACTGGATTACTAAATCAAGCATGTTGATTAAGAAAAAAAAGAGCGCAGTTCGGTTTACCAGTGTTGTGTTAAAGTTGGTTCCCCCATTGAGATACGTTTTTCTTAGCACCACAAATGGCACTGTACACAGTTTTCACAGGGGTGGGGCTAAGAAAAACGCATGGTTAATTAATCCACGCTCAGTATTATTAATAGGCACTCGGTTTAGTAATCTTTTTTCTTAACCACATGACCCCTGGGAATATCCGTAGGTTCATTACGCTAACAGAAAAAGAGCTTATAGAACTCAAAGCCAATGGAACTGAATGCCGTTGAATTCCTTTCCAACAATTTGTATTCCTGAAATACCCTTTATAGTACAGTATTTAAAATGAGCAGTGACCCTGTTTGAATGAATTCCAAAAAGCATTGTATCCACAAGAATCTTGGATAGATACAAAGATGCAAAATACCAAAACATAATGCATCATCCACTACCTGGTTGAATTTGTGCACTACTATACAATAGTATATTTCAATATTGATAATTTAAGTTTGGACATTGCATAAGGTTGTTGAAACAATGTCATGACAACCTTATTCTTGGGCACGCAGTGTATTTACCATCATTGACGCACTTTGAAGAAAGTGAAGAGGCAAAAAAGAAAAAATGGAGAAGCACTTCACTTATGAAACTGCTAAGGAACAATGATGAGCAGTCTAAGGGAAAAGACTGAAGTTTTATGTTTACACTTACTGGTTTGTCACCATTTTTTTCCCAATATGAAACAAAGCATCAGTAATTGTCAATCCAGTACTGAATATAAAAGACCACAAAATATAAAAAGATCTCTACTGCATGTAGCAAAAATGTCATAGCAATTCTATCACCTTTACACAGTTTAAACTTTGATAACCATTTACTTGTGGTGTGATTTGTTTTCTTTAAAGCCTGCTAAACAAATAGTGATTAAAATACGGTGCAAGACCACAAATATGCATTTACATTGCCCTAATTTCTTCACAAATGGTAAAACATTTGCTCTCATATTTGAATGAATTATGCTTGTAAATTATATTCTTACCCTTAAATTCTTAATGACAAACAGCCGTTTTTCAACCTGACTTCCTGGCAAAGGTACCATGATATGACAGTGCCATGTTTAAAAAAATAAAGCTTTTAGTTTTCAGTATGGCCCATTCTGCTGTCATTTTTCTAAGGAAATTGCTTCACTATGGGCTTGATTTTATGTACCCGTTAGCAATGGGTGTGGCTCAAACGCATCAAATCAATAATTAAGAAGAGTGGACACATATATTTGACCACGTACTGACGTCCATAATGATTATGAATTATAATGATTATCGTTTAAGAATATCTTATTATCAGATTTTGTGACATTTGGTACATGGTGGTGGTACACATGAAAAACAAGGTGGTATTTCTGATGTAAAATTAGCTTAAAAATATCATGAGCATGGCAGCACAGCTATTTCTACTACAGTATACTCCCTTAATAAGGTATGAAGTCTTTTACACCAGAAGCATGTTCACAAAGTGTATTCTTTTTGAATGAAAAGTTAAAAAAAAGTGCAACCTTGTAAACCTGAATTGCTGAGAGCTGAGCTTCCAGTTGTTTCAAAATCTGCACTTGCACTGGTTTCAAACTTGCCCTGTTAGCCCGCATCTGTTCCAACAGCTGGAGAAAGAAAAGAAACAAACAGTGGGAAAAAATATGAATAAACAGAAAAGCAGTCTGATATATTACATTGTAATTCGACTGTACTGCTGTACGAACTAACTGTTACAATGGCCTTATGATGCATATTTCCGTCTGAGATATATTGGCTGATGTGGTTCGTCTTTTTTTTCTAATTAGCTTGCATTTTTCGTTTTTAAACTTTAGAACATACCATATGACTAATCAGAGGAACACTATGAACTATTAACATGAAGAATTATCAATCTTGCCTCATATTTTTCTGTGTGTCAGTGATAAACCACTGCAGAAAATCTCAGAAGTGGGGGTGTATGAGCCTGAATATTTTTGCTTTTATACATTTCTTTTTACATTGTATTAATGAAATGTATTCTATTAATAAGATCAGTGCACAAAACACAATTTAAATCCAACGGTATACAATTCATTTAGAACTTACCTGTAGTTACATTTTGATCTCTATTTTCATTTTAATGCCTTAGAAAATATTCACAACTTTCTGTAAATGGACAATCAATAGCAAGAATATTAATATACAAAAATTATTTTGTTCTTGCT
>JAQMYL010000036.1:26705207-26720702 GCA_030014365.1 Clarias pachynema
AAGACAGACAAAAGGAGCAAGCGGGGAGAGATAAGGGAGGGAGAGCAGATGCGACCGCCTTCGTCAAGAGCAAAAGAATGTGTCTTTTTTCTTGGTCATCTCTTTTTTTTTTGGAGATGGGGGGACATTTGATGGTCAGGTGTCCATATACATTGGCTATTTGGGGTACGGTATTTTTATACAACCAGAATTTTATAGGGCTATTGTATAGCAATAATGTTGTTACAGTCTTGTTCAAAAGTTAGTAACCCCCCCCCCCCCCCTTATTAAATCTATTTGTTTTTGTGTAAAAACTAAAAACATAAAAAAGAATAATCATCTGATCATAGTGGGTCTTGGTATTAGACAAATACATCCTCAGACCAACAACAACATAACATTTTATTAACCCTGCCATTATTTATTCAACAAAAATGAAACCAAAATGAACACAAAAAATGGGGGTGACACCAAGTAACCCCTAACGGTTTCCACAGGATTTAAGTTGGTAAGTAGCAGCCAGGTGCTACTAATCGTCAGCCTTTGACTACGTTTTTAAGCAGTTTACTTGTCTGGAGAATTCAGGTGTGGTTATCACAAATAGATATAAGCAATGGTCTTAGAGAAGCAATTGTTGCTGAACATCAATCTGATTATCTGATTAAGCAATTATTCACAAGTGGAGAGCAATCAAGACAGTTGGACAAACCTACACATTAACCCCAACGCTCAGAAAAATGCATAAAAACGCAAGTTATATCTAAGACCCTACAAGTTGAATAAAACTGAAGAAGTACAATTTGTTTGGAAAAGTCAGTTCGGCCTAAAAAGAACATGAAAGCATGACTGATGTTCGCAAAACTGTACCTGAACAAAGCACAAGACTTCTGGAACAATGTCCTATGGACAGATGAGACCAAAGTGGAGCTGTTTGGCCATAATGCCCAGTGCCATATTTGGTGAAAACTTGAGATTTGGGATTGGTTTGCAGCCACAGGGCCTGGGCACCTTGCAGTCAATAACTCAATTATTAACTACTCTGTATACCACAGTATTCTAGAGGCAAATGCCAGTTCTCTGTGACTTTGGCTGTGGCATGACTGTTGGTGTTAGATAGCTAAAATTTAAAACTTTTAAATTTTTTGGTTTCATTGGTTTTCATTTTGCCACCGTAAAAAAAGATATATGTTGTTAATTATCTGAGGTTGCATTTGCCCAATACTAAGACTAACTATGATTAGATGATTTTTATTATTTTGATTACACAAAAATACATTACATTAAAAGACATGACTTTAGCATGATGTTTCTGGCTTATGCTAACTAACAATAATGGTCCTGGAGGAACGTTGTTTCGTTTCACTGTGTACTAACTGTATATGGTTGAAATGACAATAAAAGCCTTTGAACTTTGAACTTTGAATAAAGACAATCAAGACGAACACTTAATTCTAAAATACGTCTTTTCTTGATCTTTCCTACTGACACAAATAAAAATATACAAATCTAAAACTTTTTTTTTCCAATGGATAAGCAAAGTAGGAGCAATACAAAGTAAACATGGCAGATGGCAATCATGGAAGGGAGTGAAAGTCTATGAGCTGTGAGCCACCAACCTACATGCCAGAGCATTCATTCACAAAAACATGTGCAATAACTAAGATAAGATAAGATGAGGTGTAACTTTATTTGCCCCACAATGGGGGAAAATTGACAAATTCATTAGCCACTAATTTGGTCTGCAATTTTAGTTGACTACATTTATTACTTGTTGCACCCCTATGATTAGCAGAGGTATTACGTATAAAATATGGCTTACTGACCTGAGATTCTAAGGGGGTTCTCCAAACAGGCTGCATCCAAACATCTCTCGGATGTTTTAATGCTGGGATCACCCAATTATCGTTGGTTTGCAGTTTTTCAATAAAATAATCTATCCACTGAACCTTCTGCGTGTCCCGGTCCTACAAAGATAAGAAAGTAAAGTATAGGGTCAATGTGAACAAACAAAAAAAACATTTAAAGGTCTAAAGGTAAAATTATACAAAAGTTTTGTTGTTAACTGACTGGCAAACAAATCAGTAGTGAGAACAACTGTAGTCCAAAATCTTAATATGGGCACTTAGGGCCTGATCCATATTGTCAACAGGGACATCACCACTGTGTGCCAGATTCCACAGCAAGTTAAGCACCTTGAGCCATAACACCATCCTTGTCATCTTCTGCCAGCCAGCGGATCAACTCCAGGAGCATTGGTCCAGCTTGCCTGTGAATAGAGAAAGCAGGATTTGCTGCTGTAATCCTACCCAACAAATAAACAAAACCAATGAAATTTCTAGAGTTAGAAGCAGCACCTTTTGCATTTAATGTGGAAATACATAGAAATGTTGGGGGGAAGGGTACATTTCATTTGTCTTAACATGTATTATTATACAGTACAAATGGCATGGTACCCATTCATGCTATCAGAAACTCTAATGCTCCATCAGCATTTTTCATGTCATGTTTTCATTACACAATGTCAAACTCAAATGCATTCAGAGACTCCTGTGTTGCCTGTCTGATTACTGTAATGTTGGAAAGTAAGCCTTCCCTTCAGTCTCAGGACCTGACCACTTTTGAGCAGGGTTTTCTCAAGCATGTCTTTATGATAAGAATAATTTGCTTTTCATTGATGAGACTAATCCCTAATTGGTACAGTATAGTGCTGCAGAGATGGTAGTTCTTTGGACAAGATCTATTACAATACAAATTATCCATATGTAAATTAAAGCCAGTGTCATATAGTCATCTTCTAATTTCTTTTCTCACCTTATACAACATCAGACCTCATATACTGTATCCACTCGGCAGCTTATGACTAAAGTTAGAAAAATAGGCTTCTTGTGCTTCAAAGCTCTCTTTCTTCCTTGAGAGGTACAGTGTTATATATAGAGCCAAATATTGCATGGATGCATTAGTTACTCTATATCGCATCGATCTCCTGATTCTGAGAACAAATTGTTAAAAAATTCAAGTACTGGACTGTTAAGAGGAATGCTTCAGTGTTGCCTCCTGGATAGGTGAAGTCAGAAGGTTGCTTCCAGAAGGTGATCAAATTTTTTTGTAAATGCACTGAATATTGAGAATGTTTTGCTTTTTAAAAAGACATCATCTACACACTGTAAATTATCTTACAATTAGAAGTTGTAACTTTAGCATTTCTGACCTTAAAGCAGTCAAAAAGGTAGTCAAGCTGCTCTGGTGAGAAATCCCAGGCCAACTTAGCCAACAGGTCATGGAGATTCTTCACAATGGCCTCATGTGTACCAGCCTAAAATAAATATAAGAAAACATTGGGAAAATAATCCTTTAGCAAAGTAGTATGTAAAATGCTTGCATAAGCCAAAAAAAAAAAAAACTAAAAATGTCAGCCAAATGTACATGCCCATTACAGCTAATTTACATTTCAGATGGCCATGGTACTGTGGAAAAGATAAACCTCATTCAGCTGAAGTGACAAGCTAAAAAAAAAGAATAGGCAAAAAATATATATATTATTTGTCTGTGTGTGTGTATGTGTGTGCTTGCAGAGTTTTAGGCAGGTTCAAAAAAGGCTGTAAGCTAGGAATGCTTTAAAAATCTATTTATTTTAGTTATTTATTATATAAATTTACAAAATGCAAAGTAAGATGATTAACCAGTCATACCAAGCAGGTGCCGATGATTATTAATACAGACATTAACTAAAACAGAAAGAGCTGTGTAGGAGGCTTAAAATTGGGTGAGGAACAGCCAAACTCTACTAAGGTACTAAGGTGAGGTTGTAGAAGACAACCTGTAGAAGAGTTGTTTTATGTCACACCATCATGTCATACACCATGGCAAGACTGAGCACAGCAAGTGTGACAAAGTTACCAGAAGAACTTATGTTCTCCAGTACGCTTAGTAAAACCTAATCATGTTTTAATCAAGTTGTTTTTCTTACAGTACTGTACAAAAGTCTTTGGCACATACAAAAAAAATCCCATAAGCAAAAATGCCTTTGAAAACAAAGGCATTTTGTGAAAACTCTTTGCTTGAAAATATTAAGAAGTGTTAGATTCAGGTGCAGTAAAACAGCTGGGAGGTTTTGCTGAGCATGCTGGAGAATATGCCAGAGTTCTTCTGGTAACTTTCCAGTCACACTCGATCATTTTTATTTTCATGCGAAACCCAGGAGCCGACATTTGGTCTTTTTGTCTTTTTCTTTCCATCTGTAAACTTGTCCAACATGTAATATTATCTACACACCACCACACACACACACACACACACACACACACACACACACACATACATATACATACACACACATACATATACATACACGTATGCAGCACTGTCTTGGTCTGTCCACTCTACTTCTCAGAGCATATATTATGTTCAATCTTTCTTATATAACTTTCCTTATTTTTTATTTTCATTTTTTTCTGAAACAATGTGTTTTATCTTATTCACATGTTCTTCCTACCTGAACTTTTCTACTGTCTGTGAGTTGCTATGACAGGTGAATATTTCCATTAAGGAATTAATACAGTTTTTCTTATCATATAGATACTGATTTGCTGTTTTTATATAGTGTATACACCAGTCAACCATAACATTATGACTACTGACAGGTGGCATAAATACCACTGATTATTTCATTATTTCATTAAGTTCTAAATTGTGATGTATAGACAAGTGGTCAGAGCAACAAAACTGCTACTACTGTGGGATGTAGGATGTACTCAACAATAGATGGGTGGTCATAATGCCTGTTTGGTGTGTGTGCGTGTGTGTGTGTGTGTGTGCGTGTGTGTGTGTGTGCATAAAATGGTATACATGGAAAACAACACAAGCATGGCTCCAGACGGCAAAAATAACATCACCAATGTGCCTAATGTTTTTATTTTGCGACTACTATAGCTTTTAATCACACATGATATGTCATGTTTTTGAATGCTCTTGTTATTCACCGCAGCCCTGCTGTACCATCATGTGCAGTGCTGCATTCAGGGCTGCAATCAATAACCAGAGCATTCAAATACATGACATATCATCACACAAATCAACTGTCGCATGTTAGTTAGCAAGCGATCATTATTAAACGCAGCCCTGATGTGCCACGTGCACTCCTGCACTTTTGTGCACTGTCCATAGTGAATGTCCTTGGATGCTCATTAAATTTAACATTTAATTTGGTAGTGTTAATTATTATTAATGATTTATTAATCATTAAGATTGATCAATCATAACTTCTGTGTTAAATCTTTTCCCCTTATTTAATCTCAGCAGCTTTTGAAACTTGTCCAATGCCATGCTAACTAATGTGCAATGATGTAGCTAGGACTTTTTCCTCACTCTTTCCCTGTCAAAATGCTGCCTCCACTAAATTGGATGTCACATATACAGATAATGCGAGCAAAGCAGATATATCGTTTATATATTTTTGGTTGGTGGTGCCTTCACATTTCTCTCGAACCACACCACATTCTATTTGGAAGCTGACTTTTTAAAATTTTAAATAAAACGTTTTATCACCATTTTAATAGCACCTCGTATTTGACTTTTAAACCAATCAACGTTACACAAACTGCACAGGCACCCTTAAAATACCAACCAAAACTGATTCCTTGTTGAAATGCCCCTATGAGCGACTTATGAGCAAATTCAATTCCTATCCAGCTTGGTAATTGAAACTCATTGTTGTATCTGTAAAAAAAGCTCAATTAAAGTCATTACAGCTGAAGTACTTGGGCAGCTCAGATGTTGTCCAGGTCCTACAAAGTAAATGATTTTTCTTTTATTACAAAGCACAATATCTTCTCTAGTTTCTCTACATACAGTACTGAGGCTGGTGCAAGCTGCACAAAATGTTATTCTGCTGAATCCATTCCTAAAAAGTAAAAATGTAATTAATTAAAAAATTAATGAATAAATAGACAAACAAAAAATAAATACCGCCATCCATTCAGCAGTCAGCCACTCCTCTTCCTCTGGGTTACCATAGCGATGGGTGTAATATGAAATACTTCACTTTGTTCACTTCATTTAGTGCATTCATTTTTCCACTAAATGAAGAAATTTGCAATAACCTAAAAATGCCGCATGATTTATTCGGTTTAAGCAAATTTCTTCTGTGACCAGTAATTTACAATTGTCATTGCTAATTTGAACCAATAGCCCTAATGTCGACTTGTGGTCAATGGTCAAAGGAGCATTTTTAGCCTAAAGATTTCCAAGTGCTTAACAGTTTCTTCTTCACCTGGTAATCGTGATGCTAAGTTCTTCAAGGATTTGATTATCATAGAAAGAGCATCACATTTTAAGTTCTTCATCTGTGAGGTTCTCCAAAAACCGTGGACGGAAATGTTCTAGGCAAGAATAGGCAAGAAGAACTTCTTCACTATGTGCAATGTCAAAAACTCATAATACTGCCCAAATGGCCTATAGGGAGAAAATAATATATATATAAAAAGTTACACATTACATCTTTGTACTATACTTGGACACATCTAACTTTAGTTGAACCTACTTTATGTGAATGAGGGTCTGGTGGGCATGCAAAGAGCTCATCATCAGGAAGCTGGATACCAGCAGGTACACACACACTCAGATGGGCGTGTTCCATTATAGATAAGAACTTTGCATTGGGGGTCGCCATGGCCAGGAGCTCCAGCAATGGAAACCAATCTTGAGACAGCTTCAGCACACATAGCTCCACCAGTCGATGAGTGTTATTGATAATAAATCTCTGTGAAAGGCAACCAGAAGCTCACCATAGAGTAAACAACAACATTAGTGGAAAACCATGCATCAAAATGTGAAGGCATATCATGGGTTCATAAGATAAACACTCACTCACTCGTCATTACCGCTTTATCCTGTATTCAGGGTCGTGGGGGACCTGGAGCCTGTGCCAGGAGACTTAGGGCACGAGGCGGGGTACACACTGGACAGGATGCCAATCCATCGCAGGGCACACAGACACACACACACTCATTCATACTACAGGCAATTTGGGAACACCAATGAACCTAATCTACATGTCTTTGGACTGTGGGAGAAAACCGGAGTACCTGGAGGAAACCCACCAAGCACGGGGAGAACATGCAACCTCCATGCGCACAGAGATGGGAATCGAGCCTGGCCGGGAATCGAACCCGGACCCTGGAAGTGCAAAGCGACAGTGCTAATCACTACACCACCATGCCGCTACAAGAAAAACAGATAAATGATAAATTTAGATAAATGATATATAAAAAAAAGAATTATGTGCTTTGCTTTAAAAGTATTCATTTCCAAACATTAGAATTGTGACTGAAAATGTGGAAATCTTCTGCAAGATAAATGAAGAATAATGTAATTTAAATGTCATGGTGTAATTTTATTAGTTTTGATTTTTTAATGTAATTATTTATTTATAAATGTTGTATTACAATTACAAATAAGTAACTTAATTAAAAAATTTAAATAATAAAAACTTTATTTATCTAATGGAAATATGAACTCTCACTGGCCACCAAAAGTACCGTAATCCACAATTTGGAAAACACTGATCTTCTTTAAAAAAAATAATAATAATAACAATCTCCTCAGAAACTGATGCCAATGTTTAACAAAATTTAACACTGGGCGAAGTGTCCAAAGAAACCAACAGACGTTAAATACTGTAGCTACTTAGACATTCTGCTACCTACAAGGAAGTGTTAACATGAAACTGGGCATAACATGAAACTTTATGTCTTTATCCAGACTTTCCAGATAAAATGTGTTCATCCAGTTTGTAAACTTTTATTAAATCTAAAATAGCAACAAAATTTTGATGTACTGTAAACAAAAAGTATACAAACTCCGGTGCTATATTGCTAATAATATGTCAGGCACTTTATATGTCAATGATTATAACCTAACGTTGTTTGTAATACACAGTCTCGATTAAACATTTGTCTAGTCCTTTCAGCCCAGGTAGCTGCCTGGCTAACGTGCAAGTGTTTCCACCTGGCGGTAGCCTGCTAGCATCCTCAAATCTCTCATGCCAGCCGTTTCACATCTCACAACTGAGTTTATACGTACATGCACAGCACTAACTCGTATAGTCATTATCGAGCAGGTTTGTCTACAAACGTGTCAGCCATTTTACTTGAAACAACAAAGCGTTCTAACCTGCCTGAGGTGTTGCCTGCATATTATATGTGCATGACACAAAACTAACAAATCAAAACAGAAAATATATAATATATTCTCCTAAAATATTCTCCTTATTCTTATAAAATCTGTGCACGCTTGCTCCCTGGCAGCACGTAAGTTAATCATTACTAACCCAGAAAAGTGATGCGATTTCCTTATGGCCATTAATCTGGTTGATCCAAGGCATCAATAACGTTTCTTTATTAGTGAGTCCTTCCGGAAATACACCGGGTCTTCAGGTGCTTTTGCCTCTTTGAATTTCGTCAGTGATTTTCCTGCATCACCAGCAGGGGCGCTAAAGCCACGATCTCCGCGCTTAACAACTCAAGACCTGGGTTGAATTGAAGGACAGGCGATATCACTAGTTTTCTTTACTACCCGATACAAAGTAATACTAAGAATAGTATCGCGATAACAATATTTTACAACCCCTCAGCACAAATGTGTCATTTTTATGTCTTTTAACAACATGTTGAGAAGGTGAAAAAATGGACAAAAGACTTCTTTTTGTGGCTGTTGAAAAGCTGACTATAAAAGGACATTACATAATCTGTTGTTTACCTGTTTCATTTAATATATACAGTGCATCTCGAAAATATTGTATATTGTGAAAAAGTTAATTTTCCTAATTTAATTTAAACGGTGAAACTCATATATTCTAGATTCTTCGTGTGCAGGTGTTAGATCCTGTTGGATCCTGACCTCATCAAATTCAAAACGCTGCTGCTTGCCTACAAAGCCAAAAATGGCCCAGCACCCACTTACCTCTCTGCTCTAATCACACCACGCACTGCACCATGTTCACTCCGATCCTCTAGCGCTGCTCGCCTAAGCCCACCATCTCTCAGGGATCGAGGGCAGCATTTATCCAGACTCTTTTCTGTTCTGGTAGCTAGGTGGTGGAACGAACTTCCTCTAGATGTCCGTACAGCAGAGACTTTGATGATCTTTAAACGACGACTCAAGACGTATCTGTTTCTCCAGTACTTGGACTAATCCCCTAACCACCTAAAAAAAAAAAAAAAAAAAAACCTACTTCCGAGTTGTGTTTGACTAATGGCACTTAATTAATAACCTAGTTAACCCAGTGTAAGTATCTATCCAGTGATGTAAACTTTAAAGCACCTTTTGTAAGTCACTCTGGATAAGAGCGTCTGCCAAATGCCTAAATGTAAATGTAAATGTAGGAAAAGTAAATCGGCATATACAAAATGCATGAAGCATGAAGTAAATTTTTGATTTTCATGAGCTCTAAGTCATGAAAATTTAAACATTTAATTTGAAATGTAAAGAATCTAGAATCACTTTTTAAATTAAAGTTAGTGCCCTCTCATTTAATAAAAAAAATCATCTGATCATAGTGCGTCTTAGCATTAGGCAAATACAACCTCAGACAAACAACATATAACTATTTTCACCTTGCCATTATTTATTTAACAAAATTGAAGCCAAAAAGACATTAAAAAAAAAAAAAAAAAAAGATCAGGGCAAAACTAAGTACTCCATGATTCAATAGCTTGTAAATCCTCCATTAGCAGCAATAACATGAAGCAATCATTTCCTGTATGACTTTATCAGTCTCATATTGTTTTTGGTCCATTCTTCCCTGTCAAATTGCTTCAGTTTATCTAGGTTTTTGGCATTCACAGAATATTCACTGTGCAGTGCACCATAATTTTCTTTTGATTGTGTTAAGTTGCTTTGCGACAATGACAATTGTCTTGAACTTTTCTTCCAATGACACAATGGCCACATCAAACACCACATTGAAAAATGTAGTCTTCTTCCTCTTCAGTGAATCACTGAATGTCTTATAAGAACTGCCTATATGTTGACTGCAGTCTTTTTTCTTTCCACATTTATTTCCTCACAAATCTCCCTAGTAGAAACTTGAGAAACTGAAGTAAAACCAGTACCTCTGTAGTCAGTAAGAAACATTTTCGCTTTTTTTTCATGCAGCTCCACTGCCATACAGATTGAAACAGATTGTATCGACTTAATGACTTTTTCAATACTGTTCAGGAGGTCATAAAAGACAACGATGCACATTTCTGCCTGCCAATATGTTGCCAATAAGTGCCTTAACACAGGAGGAGAAATTTAGCCAATCAGTTCGCAAACAAAGCAAAACAGATGTTTTCTTTCCACCAGCCAGCTCCTTCTTATCTTCTCTATAAGAATTCACTGACTAAAGTGGAACAAAAGTAGTAGTGGTGCCAACTTTGTCCATCATCCTCTGACCTGATAAGGTCCTCTAGTGACTACATCAGCGCTCACAATATCAGTCAGGACAGGCCAGTCTGCTTGATTCAAACAAAAAGAGATTCCTATGGGGAAGAAGAACCTGAGTTCTTCCCTGCATTCATTAATGACTATGTTGATGTAGCAACTGGGGGCCTCTTCAACAACAGCCATAACTTCCGTCCTCAAAAAATCCAACTGTAGCAGTGAAAGTTGCGAAGCTACCAAGGACTGGAAACAGGTGGTGATGCAAATAGGAAATCCTCGATAGACTAGACTGTCTCATTTCAGGTTCAGCCTTCAAAGTCTCTGCAGTCAGCAAAGCCACAAGCCTACAAATACTGCCTAAATCACTGCCTAAAACACTGCCTCACTTTTGTCAGCCATTTTCCCCAAATCTCTGAAAACAGCAGTTACTAAAGAACGGCAGCCTGGATCCTTTATCAAATGACTACATGAACTTAGAGTCATTTTATCAGTGCTTTGACCAAGGAATGATTGTAAGTACACTTACTTCAATTAAATAAAGACAAAACAGAAAAAAAAAATTATTATACTGGGTAATTTAAAAAGAATGAACCGATTTCACTATGGAATATTTTATTAAGGAAAAGTAATACAAATCTCCAGCCAAGTCACAAGCATTCTACTCACAATCAACTTTTATTTCCTGTCTTACAAGTGTTCATTGTGACCACCACCTGCAGCACGGGCAACATCAGTGCGATAAGAGAATTCCTCCCAGGCATATCCCGATCCACTGAGTTGATCGCTGTTGTTATTCAATGTTTAAGGTTTAAGGTGGCAGCCATTCAAAACTTAGATAACTCTTTTTTCAAATGGTCACTGACTCATTCCATAACGATGCTTGAGAACTAAAGCAATTAGTCATGAAATCGGTTCATTCTTTTTGAATTACCCTGTATTTTATATTAATATATAATTCGCACCAAAAAGGAAGAGAAAAAATTACTGCACAGCTCAATTCTAGAGCTACAAAGACCCAGTTTAGAAATAGAGGAGTTTAGCTTTATTTAATTATACTTTATTAAAGACATTATATGGACAAAAGACAAATTCAAATCAAGTTTTAAAACACACAATTACATGACAAATAATATATTTTTTGACATTCAGGTGCAGATCACAAACATATTTCATATGTATTACTAACCCTAAATCAAACTTTAACTTTTTATAAATTTACCATCATTTACCTCACAGAGTTATAATTTATTTCACTTACCTGTTTGCTGCAGTGCAGTACTTTTGAAGTTGGCCATGCACACAGAGATGACATCATAAACAGCTTCAAACATTTAAACTTTTACATCCAACAGAATAACTAATCAATATCTTTTGATCATGAACATGATTATATGAAGGACCAAATTTAAGTGGACCACTTTACCTATATTTACTGTATTTGTTATTGATTTATTTGTTGATGTTTGCTTGTTTTTCTGTTTATTTCTATTTTATATAAACCCTGCCTTTTAACGGAAGGACTGTTTTTCCTGCGCATTGGTGTAAATTATAATGTATAATTTAAATATAATTGGAATAAATCAATATTGCAACACTCATCACCTATAACTTCTATAACATCCTGCTAACACTAGTAGTGTGTTCTTTATTTTGTCAGCAAAATCTATTAACAGCGATTTAAAAATTTTAAAAGATCATTAAAATTAAAAGAATAGCAGAAAGATATATATTCAATTCAATTCAATTTTATTTCAGTATAGCGGTTTTAATAATGGACATTGTCACAAAGCAGCTTTACAGAATAAAAAAAATGGTGAAATGAGTATGACATGTAAGAAAATATGTATGAATCAAAATTATCAGGTTGTCCCTGATGAGCAAGCAGAGGCCAACAGTGGCACGGAAAAACTTCCTGGGATGGCAATAGGAAGAAACCTTGAGAGGAAACAGACTAAACATGTAACCCATCCTCATTTGGGTGACAACGGATAGCAGTTTTGCAGTCAAAAATACTGTCAAGTCATAGCGTGTGTTAGACAGCCTGAAGTTCAATATAACAAGAGATGTGTTCAAGTTAATATGGAGTCCAGTTTTGTTATTGGAGGCTCAGGTACAAAGCTGTAAGAAAATTCCAATCATGAAATATTGAGCGACTGCCGTCACAAGTTCTCAGAGAACAGCTGCTGCGAAAGCCAAGGCCGGAACCATCTTCATGGTAAAGTGGAACCGTCCTCAGTCACAACATTGTCACCACCTCCATGCGACAAGTTCTCCAACCATAAGCGAGTACCAGGATGAATCAGACAGGTCCAGAGGGTAGAGGGGGTCTGGATCATTGGCAGCTCAGGAGCAGCATGTGTAGCTCAACAGAGAGAGAGAAGAGAAGAGAAGAGAAGAGAAGAGAAGAGAGATAGCAATTACTGTAGGTGTGGTCATAGTCACAGTCACATAATGTATAAGGTAAATGTATATTTAATGCAAAGTTCAATCGGTGACTCCGGCAGTACTAACTATGACAGAATAACTAAAAGGAAGAGGTAGGAAACACATACATGAAGGCTCACTGAGAAGAAAAGCAACCAGTCACTCCACCATCAGCAAACCTGAGTGATCAGTGAAAGTGGGGAAGATGGCATCCAAACATATCAGTTTACCATAATACTCTACATCTATTAATCCCCAGATCTGCTCCTTTACCTAAGGGAAATCTATTCACAAAAATTCTTGGCTAAATACTGTAAATAGGGTTTCAACCTAGACTTAAACACTGAAACTGTGTCTGAGTCCCGAACATAAATTGGATGGCAATTCCATAACTTTGCGACTTTGTGAGAAAGAGCTCTGCCCCCTGCTGTAGTTTTCATAATATGCAGTACTGACAAGCAACCTGCATCCTTTGATTGAAGTAGGTGTGGTGGATCGTAAGACACTAGCAGTTCACTCAAGTACTGTGGCATAAGATCAGTTAGTGCTTTATAGGTCAATAGTAGTACGTATTTTAATATCAATGCAAATTTCACTGGGAGCCGAAGCAGTGTGGATAAGATAGTATAAAGCCCACATTGTTTTCGGAGCACCACCTGGACATCCAGTGGTTCAGCGACCATAAACTGCTGTAAGCTATGTTGCCATTTTGCATTGGGATGAGGCCAGAGCGTACTACTACATCGGCCATCACCTTCGCTAGTTTAAACACCTCTGTAACGTTATCCCTGCTAACCTCTGACTGACAGAGGCATATATCATTAGCTCCAGCATGTACCACTGCCTTTGACAACCTATGCTGGCCTAAACCCCTGAGATTACCTGCTTCATCTTATTATTTTGCATACATTATTTCAATAGTTTAATTCAACAAGATCACAAAAGGACATTAAAATGAGAGAGAAAGGCTAATTTCTGCAAAATTTACATCTAATATAATGTGTGCCAGAAATATTTTGATACATGAAGATTTTTTAAGTAATCATTGCAAGCACAAACATTTCAGGTCCCTCCAATAACATCCACCTCTAATGTACTCATCTGTTGACCTTTCATGGCTTACCTTCCTCCTCAAATCTTTCTTGTGGAGTGATATGTGATGTGTGTGTGTGTCACTGTGTTGTGCTGAAATGGATGGTTCATATGGATAAAAAAGCTCTTAGTCAGTTGTTGAAAAAGTTTGAGAACAAAGCCCTCCCTGTTGAATATAATGCAACCAAAAGGGAACCCAGTGCTGATGAGTGATTTCTATCAAAACTTTTTATGAGCACTATCCAATCACTGACTGCAAACTTTGACTGATCTAGTTTTGTTAATAGTATTTGAACAAGAAAGAGGGAGAAAATTATGTATGTTTACTGTTTTGAGGAGAGAAGGTCCACCGTAATCAAAACTGAATGAATTTCATAAGAGTTGGGGGGAGTCAGCATCCAAACATACAAGTTCACGATAGTCTTGATGCCCATAAACCCTGGTACTGATTTCCTATGTTTATTGCTGCAATTTTACCATGAAGGCCTGACTCACACAGTCTCCTCTGAACAGTGGATGTTGACATACACATGTCTGCTGCTTGAACTCTGAGAAGCATTTATGTGGGCTCTAATCTGACCTGCTGTACATTGACAGTTTCTGAGGCTGGTCACTTTAATAAACTTATCCTCTGCAACAGGGGTAGCTCTTGGTCTTCCTTTCCTGGGACATTCCTCATGACAGCCAGTTTCATCATATCATTGAATGGTTTTGGCAACTGCACTTGAGGATACGAGTTCTTGAGGTTTTGCGGATTGACTAACCTTTATTTCTTATTCTGGTCAGACTTGTGGCAGATCCAGGACCTATCTCTGGAACTCAAGGCAAGAACTGGAGGCAAGTGTACACAAATCACACATCCACACATACTGTACTGTATATGGCGGCCAATTCATCTTGAGAGCCATGTCGTGGGAGCTGAAAGGAATTCATAAAAATGATTAGAAAACTAACACCAACACGGGGAGGACCAAAGACACTGGAGCTGTGAGGCTGCTACCCACCACCACCATACCACACAAAAATGACATAATTAACTTGAACGAAGAAAATATAGCATTGTATAACATATTTTGAGATTAAGAGGTATATCATCAGCAAACCTGTCTGCACATTAATCGTTTATTTGAATGTGTGTAATTCCCCTATATTGCTTAATGTATCAGAGCAGAAGAAATGAATTGAAAATATATGTAAATGTCCAAATAAAGAAGCATTTAGATTCTTGCTACACCATTTTGATTAACAAATCAAATCATTTTTAACATTACTACCAATAGATAGAAATCTAATCTATACATGTTTTAAAAAGAAGTTTTGCTTCTTAAATTTACAATACGTTTTGTAAGGTGTGTTAGAAATATTCATACATAAAAATTGTTTTATTAATACTATCAACTGCAAGCAAAGACTCTTCAGGCCCCTCCAATAACATCCATCTCTATTGTACTCATCTGTTGACCTTTCATTGCTTACCCTTCCTCCTCAAATCATTCTTGTGGAGTGATGTGTGTGTGTGTGTGTGTGTGTGTGTGTGTGTGTGTGTGTGTGTGTGTGTGTGTGTGTGTGTGTGTGTGT
>JAQMYL010000036.1:26733307-26746549 GCA_030014365.1 Clarias pachynema
AGCCTCCTGGGATAGGCTCCAGGTCCCCGCGACCCTGAATAGAGGATAAAGCGGTATAGAAGATGACTGACTGACTAAAAACAAAGATCAACACAAAATAACCAAGTTACTTGTAAGTAAATTCCTTCCAATTTCCCCTTCTCTTTGAGACATATCATAGATATTATCTTCAGGCCACCAACACAATTATACAGTAGCTCCATCTCTGTGTCTTTTCTTTTGGTTTCAATTGCTTGTTTTTACTTTTTAAAAAGTTTTTCATAGTCTGACCTGTGGATATTGAATTCACGTCTGTGCAGTCCAGCTGTAATCTTTTCATTTATTCAAGAGAAGAACTTCTTGCTCTTACAAAAAACAACTATTCTGCTACTACATTTCCCTATTCCTGAGGAATTAAGGTGCAGGGATCAGGGCTACAGAGTTGGCCCCAATCTAAAGGCAAAGCTGGAAGTGGTGGACATACAAGCCCTTTATTCCGTCAGTCATCCCCTTATGGGTAAAGTGAATTCACTAGCTAATAAGACTAATAAGCTAATGGGATTGGTCAGCAATGATGTGTTTTATGGAAGCATGGCTAACCAGCAACACACCGCATACTCGCGTGGACATCCTTGGTTTCACTACTGTGAGGGCAGACAGACACACTAAGACAAGCAACAAGTACAAGAGTGGAGGGATCATTCTGGGATCACTCTGATTATTAATATCAGATTTTGCAACCTTGACATATCACTGTGAAGGAGGTTATCTTGTATCGGGACATGCTAGCAGTAAGTCTCTGTCCATACTATATACCCAGGGAGTTCTACCACTCCATCATTGTTTGTGTTTACATGCCACCACAAGCCCCACCTCCTAAGGCTGCAGAGGTTCTGAATGACTGTTTTGAATGTACTGATTGAAATGTGTTGCACTTGATGTACTTAATGTACTGATTGAAGTGCAAAACTCATCAACTCATAATGGTGACATTGATGGGATCCTGCACTGCATGAAAGACTATCTCAACGTCTGTATGGACATCATTGTGCCCGTTAGAACTGTTTCCCTAACAACGATTAGAACAGAGTGAGGCGGGTTATAGGGTGTGGGGCTTGTAGGACGACTTTCTTCACACACACACACACACACACACACACACACACACACACACACACACACACACACAAATGGATTGGGAATTACTGCTGTCTGGCTCACGGATTACATAAATTGTCTAAATAACGGATTACATTTTTGAAAAAATAACTATGTAACTGAGTACTTAAATGGCGGACCTAACGCATTAGATTACTCGTTCCATCAAAAAAGTAATCCGAGTACTGTAACACGTTACTTTGTAACGCATTATACCCAACACTGGATCTCAGTGATTACAAGCTTGTGGTGCTGATGTCTCACACTGTGAAGACATTTGAATGACTGTTTCTCATTCTTCTCAGACCTCAGGTCAATCATGCACTAGATTCCCTACATCCTCTACCTGCTCCATCAGACCGCCTCCCACCTTGATAAGGTACATACTGTGAGGATCATGTTCTTTGACTTTTCCAGTGCTTGAAACACAATCCAGCCCCTCTTATTAAGTAACAAGCTCGTTGACATCGAGGTGGATTCAAATCTAGTGCTCTGGATCTACAGACACCTCACCAGAAATCCACAGTATATCAGGACAAGGGATTGCATTTTAGAGACTATAGTCAGCCGCTCAGGAGCTCCTCAGGGGACTGTCCTCTCCCCCTTCCTGTTCACTCTATACACCTCTGACTTTATGTACAACTCGGAGTCATGCCTCAACAAATTGGATTTTATATCAACTAAAACTCTTTACCTGTTATACAAAAGCCTTAGCATACAATTATGGAATGGTTCTATTTATATCCTCTTTATCTAGTAATTATCACTCAAAGAAGGATGAGTTCCCTTTTGAGTCTGATTTCTCTCATGGTTTCTTCCTCATGTCATCTCAGAGAGTTTTCTCTTGCCACCATCGCCTCCAAATTGCTGATTAGGGATAAACATTTTTGAAAATTTATTTTCAGAATTTTGATTCCTTTGAACCTGTTTATGTCTATTGTTAAAAGCACTACACAAATAAATTAAAAATATAAAGGAGAGGTGCCCTAAGCCTCCTGGGATAGGCTCCAGGTCTCCACGACCCTGAATATAGGATAAAGCAGTATACAGTAGATGATGAGTGAGTGAGTATAAAGGAGATGTGGATGTTGGACAAGGGTCAAGATCAGATTTTTAATACGTTGTTTGATAACTGTTGCTTTAAGAGATTTAGGTACATTGCTAGTGCCCAGGAAAGAACTGATTATTTGTAATATACAGTAGGTTTGATGACTTCTGGCAATATTTGTCTGTATGGACAAATGTGTAGGTAAGGGAGCGAGTACACAAATTAATTTTGATAAAAAAGAAAACGGTTAAAATAGTTCAGTGACAGGGGGTAAAACACTGCTGATTTGATCTGATTATATTGTTACTTATGTGGTTAGTTATAAAATTGTCTTGTTTTAAATCCATTCATTCGTTTACTATAGGGTCACAGGTGCCTGGAGCTATTCCAGGGAACAGGGCACAAACCAGAGGAAACCCTGGATGGGGTGCCAAGCCATGTCATATTTCAATGGAACCAAAGCTTATTACCATATCTGAAATATCCTTTGCTACATTACACAGATCTAAACTGTTACTCTTACCTATGCTTACCTAAAAACCCTAAGATTTCTATATTACTTATGGCTGGTGCCCTGGCTCCTGCTAAAGACCTAACTTGTGCTGTGCTGGTGTTCATAAACTCCTAGCTAATTTTACAAGCCATAGGATAGAGACTGTCATAATCAGACATCATTCAGGCTTCTCATTGGGTGCCTCACTAAGTAGAGCAAAGTTTGACCAGTGAGGCATAAAGAAGTGGTACTTCTTTAGGCACTGTCGCCTTGCACCTCCAGAGTCCGGGTTGGATTCCCAGCCAGGTTCGATCCCCGACTCTGTGTGCATGAAGTTTGCATGTTCTCCCCATGCTTAGTGGGTTAACTCCACCAGTCTGAAGATATGCAGATTAGGCTAATTGATGTTGTCAAATTGCCCATAGTGTGTGAATGAGTGTGTGAGTGTGTGTGCCCTGCGATGGATTGTCACCCTGTCCAGGGTGTACCCCACCTCATGCCCTAACTCTCCTGGGTAGGCTCCAGGCCTCCCTCGACCCTGAATACAAGATAAGCGGTATAGACGATGAGTGAGTGAGCTCTGTATGTAAGAGCTTCTATGTGGTTTTAGGGAAATTTTAATATAGCTGGATTATTATTCTCTATTTGAGAATCTAGGCATCACTGCTGTTTCAGGTAGTTCTGATAAACAGCCATGCAATGATGACAATGCAGCATCTATGGGTATACTGAGATGAGTTTAGGAAAGTCCAGTAATCAGGAGTTTCAGCATGATGGAGTAGGAGGGAGCAGAAACTAGCTCAGAAACAATTAGAGCTGCAAACTGAATGTAATTACAGTATATGACTGTCAATCAGGTTGAACCATTTCATTCAAGTTAATTATTCTTGCAAGAAATAGAATGAATTTCAAATATACTGCATTATACACCACATATGTATTTCCTTATGTCACGAATGAATACATATGGAGTATTCATTATGAAGTTTATGAATATAACAATATCTGATCTTCATGTCGGACAATGCACATGACATGAGAGGTTTATGTATGATGAATCTGAGAAAGGTGAGTGTGACAACCAGTCTGCACATAACAGTAGCTTAAAAGTTGTAAATAAGATGTTTTGCGATCTTATGTGGTCTTACAGAGGGAGTCAGAAAAGGGGGCGGTTATGTAGTGTAAATATAGTGTGCTCCTGTGGATAACGTCTGTTGGTTCTAATTTAGTTCTGTGCTTAATCACTGTAGACTGTTTTGCAATATTTAAAATACATCTGATAATAAAAGCAGACTATTTAGTCAAACTACAGTAGGTGTCAGATGATCATTCCACTAATTCAACTACCTAAATTTCTGCTTTCTGTCAACACAAACATGGAGCAGAAACCTTGAAAACATTTTTTACAAATGAATAATTCTTTGATTGACAAACGCATCACTTTGAATTTAATTTATCAAAGTGAGTATTAAAGATTTCATTACAGTAAATGTTCGGGCTGCGTTTTCTGGGATGATGTGAGTCCATGTGACAAAGTTTTGTACCAGTCTGCTGTGGCCATCTCTGCCTCTAGACCATGCAGTTTTTATTTTTAACAGCAGTTCCAGATTAGCCAGTTGACTTAGCGTGTCTGGCTAAATGCCATTTCCCAGAGATCCTCATGAATTGTTTGGGTGAAAACTAGAGGCCATTGTCAATAATTACTATGTGTGGCTGTCCACTGGTCATCAAGAATAAGAAACTCTGTCAGTAGAGGGGAAAAAAAAATCTATGATTAAAATCTGCCATTGACATTTTTGAATGTCATGTGACATCATAGTTTGCTTCACCTCAGCTCATACATACTTATTGCAAGAGCAATTTGTAAAGAATAAAGAAAGAAAGAAAGAAAGAAAGAAAGAAAGAAACATTATTTTTGCTTTCCTGTTCAGCTGGAAATAACTTTTTGTGCATGTCTATACCATGCCTCCCTGGCAATATGGGAAGCCGCTTTGCAACAATGACAAATGTTAAAAGCACTATACAAATTCAATTGAATTTGTGACTGTGATTGGTTTGTGACTTGTTTTTGAAGTGATGATCTCTCCTTGCCATATACAGTAGTGATGGAATCTTTATTCTTAATTTGTGCAAAGTTCTGTTTGAGTGCTCTTGAGGCAAAGGCCACTGGCTGACCTGGACAAGCATCACCCAGTCCTGTCATGCTGGCATCACTCTGAGTTGTAACAGGTTTTGTGATATCAAAGTACCTTAGAACTAGTGTGCAGGAAGCCAGCTGATACAGCTACCACAGTGTATCTCCATGCTTAGGTAGCCAGCACCAAAGCCTATGTTCAGGAACCAACAGAGTGACTCATAGAATTCTGATATTCTTGGCACAAATTGGCAAAGTATATGAAAACCCTATGAAACACATCACTGCTTTCACATTTGTGGATATAGATATCTCTAAGAGAGTTAGATCAGTCCTTAGCCCTTACTGGTCATGGAATGTATTGCATTGAACTTGAATTGCAGGTGGACTAGATTTTGTTTCTTTTTAAGCAAAATCCAAAAGTGCATTAAAATATCAAGTTCCATGAGAACTCTTCCTGCTCTTGCCTCTATTAAAAAATATTATTATATTAATTCCTACATTTGTGTCTCAGGGGCTGCCTATGGACTTGTTTAGGTTAAATAGGAAAAAGCCTTCAGTCAATTCTTTGTTCAAGTAACTCCTATCACTACCATGGCTTCTGCACTTTGCACAGGACATCTAATGGGGTTGGTATGACTCTACTGTGACTTGCATAGTATTTGTTTGAGAGTTTGGAGTCATCCATAATCACTAACAGAAGTTGTCTTTTATCAAAGATGCCCCAGTAAAGTACTTTTTTTTCATTTTGGCACATGTAATCTACCAGATGCATTTCCTGAAGCAACCCCTCCCATTTCTATCCACGATTGGTACGAGCACTAAGGCTGCCCTGCAACAGCAGTGGCTGGGTCTGTGGCAGAGGCTGTTAAGGGGACCTGGGCCTTCCAAATTACAGGTAGGAATCCTGTACAGGTAGGAAACCAATGCAAGGATATGCAACTTGATATGCAAAATAATACTTAATACTCATTTAAGGAGTGCAAATATGCATGGCATCAATCGGCCCGCTTAGCTTAAACTAAACTTAAAAGTCACAGCTTAACATGTACAGTGCAATTAAAAAGTATTTGCCTCTCTTCCTGATTTTTTTTTATCATCAAACAAATTTGAATATTACACAAAGATAACCCAAGTAAATAAAAAATGCAGATTTTAAATGATGATTTAATTTTTTAAGAAAGAAAGCTGTCCAAACCTACCTGGCCCTGCATGAAAAAGTAATTGGCCCCTTGCTAAATCATGTATGAATTGAGATTTTTGAGAATTCACTTGCCACACCCAGGCCTGATTACTGCCAGACTTGTTGAATCACAAAATCACTTAAAGGAACTTGCCTAACAAAGTGAAGCATCTAAAAAAACATCTAAAAAAGCAGGATGATCTAAGAAAATTCAAGAACAGATGTAAAAGAGAGTAATTGACATTTTTACCTTCTGAAAAGAGTTAAAAAGCCATTTAGGCTTTAGGCCAAGGTTTTGGGACTACAGCAAACCACAGTGAAAACCATTATCCACAAATAGGGAAACCTGGAACGTTGGTAAAGTGGTAAGCCTTCCCTGGAGTAGCTAGTTTACCGAAATTACTCTAAGAGCCCGACAATGACTGATCCAGGAGCTTATGAAGAAACTCAGAACAGCTAAAGAACTAAACTAAAGAACAGCAGGTCTCATTTGCCTCAGTTAAAGTCAGTGCTCATGATTCAACAATAAGAAAGAGACTGAGCAAAAATGGCATCCATGGGAGAGTTCCAAGGCGAAAGCCACTGCTTGGCAAAAAGAACACAAAGCTTCGTCTGCCATTGCCTGACAAAGTGAAGCATCTAAAAAAAAAATCTAAAAAAGCAGGATGATCTAAGGAAATTCAAGAACAGATGTGAAAGAAAGTAATTGACATTTTCCAAAAACATCTTGATTATCCATAAGAATTTTGGGCAAATATTCTATGGACTAATGAGACACAATTTGAACTTTTTGGAAGGTGTGCATCCCAATACATCTGGCAGAAAATGAACACAGCACATCATACAGACAGTCACACATGGTGGTGATAGTGTGATGGTCTGGGGCTGCTTTGCAGCTTAAAGAACTGGAATACCATGAATTCTGTGATGTTTTTTTCCCCGTAAAATCCTTAAACTCAAGCACACTTGGGTAATGCAGCATGACAATGAGTCCACCTCTGAATAACTAAAAAAACAATATTAAGGTTTTGGAGTGGCCTAGTCAAAGTCCAGATTAAAACTGAATGAGATCCTTTAACAGGCCAACCATGCTCGAAAACCCTCCAAATTTAAATTACAACAATTCTGCATAGAAGAGTGGGCCAAAATTCCTCCACAGTGATGTGAAAGACTCATTGCCAGTTATCGCAAATGCCTGTTTACAGTTTTTACTGCCAAGGGTGGCAAAAACATTTATTAGGTTTAGGGGGCAGTTACGTTTTTACATAAAGCCAGGCAGGTTTGGAGAGCTTTTTCCCTAAATAAAAAAAATTATCATTTAAAAACTGCATTTTGTATTTATACAGGTTATCTTATTGTACTATTAAAATTTGTTGATCTGAATCATTTGTGTGACAAATATTTTTAAAAAATCAGGAAGGGGCAAATATTTTTTCACAGCACTGTACATCTGTAGTTGGGGCTGATATCCAGACTCAAACAATATGCTTAACTTTTCTTATTGGCTGTCACTGGGATACATACAGTAATAGTTGCTGCATGGTGAACTGACACATTGATTCCCTGGGAAAGAAATGAGTGAATCTTGTCTCCCCTCCTCTCCTGACCCATATGATATCCTATGCCATGGTGGTAATGTCCTTTTTTTCATACTAAACAAGCTGTAATTGGAGAAGCTGCCCTCAGCTGAACATCTACCACAGTTTTGGGTAGATACACCCCAGATATGAACATCTGCTTACTATGCAATACCACAGACAATTTGCAGTTTCAGGCTTCAGCATGCATATCAACCTACAGTAAGGGAGGTTGTCCTTCAGAGCCAGACGCCACAGTGTTCTTTTCCGTTTCAAGTTCAAGTACAGCCTTGTTTAAGTTAAACAAGATAGTACTTTCTCTTAGACTGTAGTGCAGACAACAAAATGAGTCGCACGGCTGTGATGTATACTGAAATTGGCTGCTTTGTGTGCTGCTTTTGTGGGTGGGTGCTGGTCTGTTCCACTTTGCCTACTGAGTATTGGAATTTCTCTGAGGTAGGTGATGCTGTACTTACCACGATCAACTACTACTCTAACCTGTGGATGGATTGTTTATCCGACACTACTGGTGTTTCTGACTGCAAGTACTATCCTTCACTGATGGCTCTTCCAGGTATAGACCTACAGTACATAATAGTTGAATTCACATAATAAATTATATTGGCGACTTATTCTGTATGAAATTCCTACATACAGTAATATACAGTCTGGTTTATAGTCCACTGTTAGTTTTTCGTTGTCTATAACAGTATATTGGGGTTAAAATATAAAAAAATTTAAATAATGAATGTGGCCTCAAAGTACAGTCTTTCTACATATATAAAGTTATTTAAATCCTAATAGGGTTAACAGTGTAGGAATTACAGCATTTTTATATGGGGTGTTTAGATGACCAAAATTAGTTGGACAAACCAACAATCATAAATAAACATTTAATTTGTTAATATTAGATTGCAAGCCCTGATATCTGGAACTCATAGGCATCACCAGATGCTGGGTTTCTTTCCTGGTGATGTTGTGCCAGGGAACCACTATATACAGTGAATCTTTGGATTGCTAATAACTTGGTCTGCGAGTGTTTTACAAGACGAGCAAAATAATTAAAAAAAATTTACGAGTGAGGTTTTGAAATACAAGTATTACACATACGCTTTGTCTGCCAAGTGTCATATGATCACAACTGAACCAATGGTTCTTCTCTCCCTCGTGCTGAGGGCTTGTGTGTAATCATCTCCCATGCTCAGTCTCAAAGGAAAAAAAGGAAAAAAAAGTTAAAAAGGCTATAGCAGTGTGGGAGATGAGTCTGTTTAACAATACGACGTCACATTTCTGCGAAATCCTCAAAAGGAGGAGAAAGCAAGAAGTTTGCCGACAGAGACTTTCTATCAGAGAGCACTGATTCCGTTAGTATATTTCTGTCTGTGAAAGTCATCCTACACAGTAGCCCCCTCCTGCTTCTCTCTCGTCTCACACCAGCCACACTTTTTTCAAAGGTAAAGTGGCAGGTTAATTTGTTTTATTTTTACTTTATATTTTGTATTAATAATTTATATATATGAATATTTTTGGGTTGTGGAACAAATCATCTGAGTTTTCGTTATTTCTTATGGGGAAATTCGCTTTGAGTGTATTGGTATATAAGCATGTTTCTAGAATGAATTATGCTCGCAATCCAAGGTTTAACTGTACTAATTCTTCTTTTCTGGGGGAATTGACAAGTTTGTAGAACATTTCACTTCTTTGCCCAGTAAAAGTCTTGGGCTGCTTTTGAAATTAGTTTTGGTTCACTGTCTGCAGCGTAAAGCCCTATTTAATAGATTTTGAAGCATGTTCTTCAATTTTTATTGTATAGGTCAGATAATAGTGCACATTATTATTAGATATATGCATTTCAGAATATTTCCAGCAGCTATGGTCAGCAGTTGCATCATCAAAAATAAAAGAAAAAAGGGAACCAGTCCATTTGAAATTGTATACTGTATAAGATGAAGATGCTTTGGATCATGTGCCATGCATGTTCCTTTTCTATAAATAATTTTTTACATGATTTAGGTGATCTTTGTTTTTGTCTTTTGGTGATCTGTCCATAGGATATTCTTTCAGGGCCCATATTTACTTAAAATCTCAGAGTAGGAAATCAGCCAAAGCTTATTTGTCAAAATATTTTGAAAACTATTTATAATTTTCCTTCCATTTCACAAGTATGTGCCACTTTGTTTTGGTCTATCACATAAAATCCCAATAAAATACATTTACATTTGTGGTTGTAACATGAAAGAATGTGGAACGGTACAAGGAGTATGAACTGTGCTGTTTCTCAGCTTAGAATTGTGTGTTCTTATTTACAGTATTTATTTAAATCTTTTTTGTGTCTCTTGTAAAATTCTTAAATTTTTACCAAATTAAGCGCTGTACTTTGAACTCTTATTCATTATTTAACAACACTTCAAATATACTTTGGTAGACAGATAAAATAACTTCCAGTGTACACTGTTGTGGGAGTTGTATTTTGTGGATTTCTTGTTTAAGCTCTGCACTCTTTCTTTCCTCAGTTTTCTTGCATATCTGCCGTGCCCTGGCCGTTGGCTCTGTAATTTTGGGATTTTGGGGGAATGTGCTCATCTTAATTGGAATGAAGTGCACTAAGATTGGGGGTTCTGAAATAGTTAATGCAAGGGTAACATTAGCAGCTGCAATTATCTATATGGCATCAGGTAGGACATTATATTTACTTTTGGACTGGACAATCTATGAATGTCTATGAATACACTAATACAAAACCTTTTATTTTCAGGACTCACCGGCATGGCAGTGTTCTCCTTGTGGGGAAACAGAATGCGTACACAATTTGTGGATGTGAACTATGCACCACAGAAGTAAGTGATTGTGGGAAGCTGAATGGTTGTTTCAGTCTCTGAGGTGTTAGTGAAAGGTAATAGTGTAAATAGTAAACACCAAAGTAATAAATGAACATTGGTTAAAAAAATTATTTAAAGAAAGCAGTTGTCATGCCAACAATCACGTGCCGTCACGTGACCAGATGCTGCCATTCCACCTCATCGAAAAACTCTTCCAGAGTTAACTTACCAGACCGCACGGCGTGCCTTACTATTTACCAGCCTGAAGACTGATGATTGTGTGACAGACTTGGCGTGCCCAGATCGTCTCATTAATTTATTCAGTAACCAAATAGACACAAAGCTAGAGATAAGATTAAAGAAAGAAAAAGGCAACAGACAAGAAAAGAGACCATCGGAAGTGGATCGAGATCAAGCCTTGACATCAACTGCAAAAATCTACAATACTTAATTCATATGAAAGCTCAATTAAATTGGAATTTTACTGTATTCATCTTTTTAATCTGATCTTTTTAATCTGTCTTGTTTTGCACAAACCGTGTGTCATACACCTTTTTCTTTTGTTCTTTTTTCAGATTTGAACTTGGTGCAGCATTATTTGTAGGATGGGGAGGTTCGAGTCTGATAATATGTGGAAGTTCAGTTTTGTGTTATTTCTCTGGGAAAGAGGGACTCTGCTCAGAGTAAGGTTAAAAGACAGTAAACTAAAAATCAGTATTTCACAGAAAATAATATGCTAACAAAAACATATATATTCTTGGTAAATCTATCCATTTACCATAAACATTGTTCTGTCCATGACAAAAAGGATAACTAATGCCATTCCTCAATTCTTTCCAGATCAGAAGACACACTTCTGCTTCGGGCAGATGCTTATACTAGAGCTCGATCAAGAGGGACATATGTAACAGCTCGAACCAGAGGGACCTATCTGTTGCCCACCTACTCTAAATCCACAACAGCAATCATGCCCCCCTTATTTTATTCAGGCAGAGAGAGCAGGGGAAACAGGACACAAAGGACATACAGAACACAGAAAACAGCTGCTTCCATGCTGCCAAACATGGATTCATATGTGTGATGCCACTTTTTGAACAACACATTTAATGGATCACACTTAGATGCCTAAAAGGTGTGATGTACTCTTCATGGATTAAATATATTTATTGGAATTCATAGTGCATTCCAAAAAGTGCATCATTCTTTGAAAGCAATAATCAGCCCATCAGGAATTTTTTTTTGGGGGGTAGAAGGTAGAATGATTGTACAACATACTAGGAAATTAATAATAATAATAATAATAAAATCACGATCTTGAATCATACTTGCGATCTCATTTCTGAATGACAGCGATTCACTTGCAAGTATTTCTCCTGCATTCAAATCACTCTTTATTCACTGCGCTGTCACTCATGAACATGTAACAAGGAGGCATACTAGACTAATCATTTTTTTGTGGAATTGGAGAAGTATGGAATTATTTTTATACTAAAAACCTGACCATGCAAATAATTAATATAACGTGTTAAATACATTTACATTTTATCTTCTGTAATACCTACAAGGTTAACTTGTGAAGCATCTAAACACAGCTAATGAATGGTACATTTATTTATTCATTATTAATTTATACTTTCATACTAATAAAAAATAATAAAATAAGATTTTTAAAGTAAATATTTTTTGAAATAATTTTTATTAGATTTTTTATTAGAAAATTTCAGATTTCTGCAGAAAACAAATCTCTACTGGACGTTCATGTTATCACAGCATTAACCAGATGTGTTTAAAATCTTTTTAAATACTATTATCAGTAAAATAGGTCAGAAAGATATCCAGAAAAATCTGTTTTCTTGTGGAGTATGTGTACTTTTAGAGCATATACCTAGTATTTCTACTTAAGTAAAAATTTAAGTAGTACATCTACCTAATTTCTATTTATGTTAAGCAGTTTACATTAAGTAAAGTTACTCAAAACAAAAATTACTTTAAGCGTTCTAAAATAAGAACTAAGGTTTTTCTAGTTTAAGTTTTTTTTTTTTTTTCAACAAGTGAGTTGAAAGTTCTACACAGAGACAGCACAAGTTCCTTTTTTTCTTTTTTTTTGTAATAAACGTTTTGGTTGAAAAATGAGAATCTTTCAGAGAATCATGATCTCATTCCCAAATTCACATTTTCACAGAAATTGTAGTCACACAACATACATTTTTAGAGCACAAGTGTTAATTCATTTTGTGTTTTCTGAAATAAACGCAGGGTCAAAAACATTATTACATTATATTATAGAGTCAATAATATACATATACTCAGATTATTAATACACCCTAGATTATTATCACAGTGGTGCTGAATGTATGTTTTATTTGTCAAGACTAGTTAGAAATGTATCTTGAACCATTTCAAGAAACCTGCAGGTTCTAACATCAGTTTACACAACTGCACCTAAGTACCAGTTTTTGAAAGGTGTACTCACTTTGCCAATGTCAGGAAAACACCAAACCGTCACCCTCAATTGTACCACCTGTTAAGTATGGTGGTGGCATCAGTTGCTGTACCAGCAGCAGCTGTTTTCTCCCAGTGGAACTTTCATGAATTGCACAAAGTGGATGGAATAATGAAGTGAGCTTTCCTTAATTTTTTTTTTCATACTCCCAGTCATCAGTTAGATGGAACATGGATCAAACTGCAGGTTCAAACAAGGACAATGACCACAAACTAACTTTATGATCATCAATAACAAAGCTTGACTCTTTCTCTATGTTTATTTCTGAATCTATACTCAGCAAAAAACGAAACGTCCTCTGACTTTCAACTGTTTTTACTTTCAGTAAACTTAATGTGTAAATATTTG
>JAQMYL010000036.1:26753632-26765301 GCA_030014365.1 Clarias pachynema
GCTATATTGTGATATATATCGTTATCGAGGTAGAAAATTGCTTCTACCGTGATAGAAGATTTTGGTTATATCGCCCATCCCTAACAGTACCTATCCAAAAGTCCACTATTCTCCACCTCCTTTTTTGTAAATAGGGATGTCCCGATACCGATAACCATATCAGGTATTGGTTTGATACCACACTCGTATATTATACCAACACCACTTTCACCCTCAGCAGAGAGGAAATTTGTTCAGCTAGTCAGAAACAACCCAAGAACCCTTTACACACAGGCCAGCCATGAACTAAAAGCTGCTGAAAACCAGGGGGACTCTCTATAGGCAACTGAGTTTAACATTGCCATGAAGGTGGTATTACTTTGATATTACAAAAAAAAACGTAATACTTTTACAGCTCATCTTTTTCAAAACCCAAAACACTGAAAAAAGTTTCTTACTACATGAGGTCTTAGGGACATTTCTGTTCTCTTCTGTGTTCTCCGGCAGCTCATCTAGGGAAATCTCCTCCATCTCGCTGCCTTCTGTCCACTCACTTGTGCTTTCAGGTAAGGTCACTTCCATCTTGCCGATGCTAAATGCTGGGGCCTGGTGAGATCCAGAGCTTTGTGTTACTTTCTGAAAAGTGGCTAGAGCTGCAGAATCAGTGCGCCACTGAACTACCGGGGAATGGTTTTTCATTGTAGTTTTTGGTGACTGAGAAAACTCTTTGTCCAAGTCATCGTCTTCTGAGGAATCTTGATCTAGACTGGATCGAGCAGTTCTGTTAAGTAAGAAGGTCAGTGGAAAAAGGGGTAATATTCATGTTTTTATTGATCTTTTAAGACCTAATTTTTTTGTGCTATATATTATCTTTCCGGCAACAGAAGATCATCAGAAGTTATGCATACATAATGCTGACTCTGAGACTGCTTACCTGTGAGGTGCCATTTGTGTGGATGTTATCGTACGAGTGGCAGTGTTGTTATGATGACCTGGGTGGGATGTGTATTGCTGTCTGGCAGAGGGGTCTGACACCACTTGGGTGACTATAATGGGAAGACTGTTAGTCCGTGGCCGGGCCTGAGGTAATGTTAGAACTGAAAACAAAATAATTTAAAGTCAGAAATGAAAGGCTTGCCAAAGAAAGAAAGAATAAAAGAAAGAAAGAAAGAAAGAAAGAGTTAATAAAAGACGTTTTTTCAATCTGTGCTAAAAATAACAAATACGATGGGTTAAGGGAAAGAATTTTTATTTGTTTGGCATTCAGTATTAGTCTCCAAGTAAATTTTGGAGATGGCTACAGCATCAGACCTTGTACTTACATATAATCATTTTATCAGGTACACCTACTATAATCCTTAAATGTTCAAGAAATAACTTTCCGTCATCTTGCTGCTAAGTATAGTTTGTCAGCCATATGGTTCCCTATGGGCAAGAATCGCAAAAAAAAAAAAAAAAAAAATCCATAGGCCAAATTTTGACTAACCAACAAAAAGGGAAAAAAGAAAAAGAGAGAAAGAGAAAGAGAGAAACGTGTGGTATTGATAAGAGGATCATCGATTGTAGTTGATGATCTGGTGATTTCCTATGCATTTTAAAAAATCTGAAATTGCAGAAAGCTCACCTTGTCCTGATTGTTTGGGCTTGGTGATTGTCCGTGTGCTCCTTTCCTTAACTCTCTTATCTAGATTTTTCCTGAGAAATTTCTGTATCTTTTGGTACTCGGCATATTCCCTCTGCCTCTGCTGTCTCTCAGAGAGCACATAAACCATGGCACTCTTATATTCTGTCTTAGAGAGCCCATCAACAGCCTGTGGTAAGACCGTAAACATAAGCATACCTGTCTTGCTTAATTAAAAAAAAAAAAATAACAGAAATAAAGATTTCAACTGGTAGCATACAGTATGCCAGAGTAAGAGAAGACTCACAGACTCGATGCCTATATGTAGCAACTTATCATGGAGGCTTTGCTGCACAGCAATGCGCATGTCCCTCTTGAGGCTGGGATTCTTCAACAGATCATTCACTTTCTGCTGCCTTGATTGGCTGTTAGCCAGACCTTCTGTGTAGCTTGATGTATCTGGGCAGAAAAAAGCAAAACAAAACAATAGACTGTTATTACAGCAAGATAAAAAAAAAAATGGATCGCACAGGAGACAGCACAAACACCCAGAGCAAGGAACTGGTGGTGCAAAAAAAAAAAAGTTAACCAAATTAGTTCCCAACAAATTTAATTGTTGGTTAATTGGTGACGTTACTGTATCTCACAGGTTTTTCCCACTCACTCAGAATGTTCCGACATGAGAAATACCACTTAATGAAGTAAAAAATAACAGGATGGCAACACCTTCACAACCAAAAACCTCCAAATTATGATAGCGTTTCACTCTTAACTTGGCCAAAAACATTGTGAACTACAACATTTGCAAAGCTGACCTTGCCTTTCATGACACTGCATGCGTTATGATGGTGGATCTGAGCAGAACACATGTTGACTCTAAATGTGATTAAGTTGCATCTCAGTTAGCCTGTTAGCTAATTAGCAAGTGCACAACATTAATGCTTGCTCAAACTCTGTTTTTCAAAATGCCTCTTTCAATAGTCCAATAGGGCAAGCATAAAATTAATGCAATGTTTTTATCCATTTTGTTAACCAACCAGTGGTTGTGCTCTTAAGTTGTAGACCAATCAGAGGCTGTGTTTCTGATGGTGTGGCAAAACTGATCTCAAACGATCAAACACCCTACAACAACTAGCATCAGGAAAAAAAAAAAAGATTTCTTAATATTATCTTTATTATCATAAATGCCTTTAAATGTCAAGTAATTGTTACATTTCATTACTGCTACTTTGCTTATCTGTTGGTTTTAGAATTTGACAGACAACATGAATATTGGAGTTTTTGTTCATCTTTTGTATCGGCAGGAAAGTAATTACTAAATTTACTGAATTATGTATGCATTGTATGTATGTATTATATATTACAAACATATTGGTACATACTCAATGAGTGGACAACACAGACCAAAAAACAAACAAACAAACAAACAAAAAAAACGACAAGGCATTCATGCAGAGTCCGTGCATACATGCCAATGACATTGTTTGTTTTTTACCTCTGTCTTCCTCTGAAAGCTCCACTATAGGATCCAATTTATAGACCAAGCTGGACTGCTCTAAGAGCACATCATAAGGAAGAAAAGGATCAAACACAAGTGGGGATTAAAGCTAGATAATTAGAAGCTAATACCAGAATCTTTACCCAAACCAGTAAAGACTTTAGACATCACTAGTCAAAATGTATGTACCTATTCATTTTTAAGCAGACACATCCTCTCTTTATCAAAGACGTTTCTACAGATTTAACACAATTAGTGTGATTATGTGTCTACGCATTTGAGCCTATTGTTAAAAACAAGTAAAATTATATTATATCGGGTGAAGTCAGGTAAATCATATATAGATTTTACATAGTTCATTTCCCGAAAGAGCTCTCTGTGCTGTATTCACAAATATATTCACAGAAAATTACTGGGTAATGGTCTGGTCTGGATTGTCCACCTGGACAGTGGTTAAAATCTAGAGCCATGTATATACAAATGCCCCTTATGTAGTGAAGCTATGGTTTAATTTTTTTTTTCCAGAAACATTCCAAAAGAGTCATATAGCTTCAGTTTATTTGGCCAAAGGTTATCCTACATGTTAGTGAATTACATTTAGGAATTTTGCAGATGACTTTATCCAGAGCGACTTCATTGGATAGATCCTTACGCTGGGTTACTAGGTTACCAACCATCAGTCAAACATACTTTAATAAAATGTACTTTAATAAAAAACTTAAGTACTTGATTACCCTAAGTACTGAAAAAACATAAATGTCTTAAGTCGTTGTTTACAGAATTAAGGTTAAAGAGCCCTGAACTACATGGTGTACTTATTTTTACACACTGGGTTTCTCATTGTTTTTCCTGCGAAAAATGACTAAATTTTTTAATCTGTTGTGCTTTTCTGTCTTGATGCTAGTGGTTGCTTCTATGTTTATAGAAGTGGATGAGGACCAAACAATTCTTATTTAGGCCCCTAACAAAGAAAATACAAACCCATGATGATAAGGTTCAGTGTATTAGCACACATCAGACAGTTACTGGAGAATGTGATTCTTGGGACCCTTTATCTTCTGCTCCTCTGTTATAGGTGACTTACCATACCTTAAACATATAACATATCACACAATGCTAAATCCAATCCCAATTACCACACATAGTTGGCTGCTACTAATCTAATATTAAATATACAAAATAACTGTTAGTTGCTTAAAAGGCTAGCAACTACTCCAAAAATCAGCATTACTGTACATGTTAATTGCCTCACACATGATATTCCCATCATACCCAATATTCCCATGTCCCAACCTCCAAAGATTTTATTAAAAAAAAAAAAGTTTTAGCAATGTTTGATACCTTAAACCCCATCTTTAGTAAAAACTTGTCCATATTGCATAACCTGAAAGAAAAAAAAAAGCCTGCTCTAAAGAGGTGGTGCTGCTCCACCAACAACTTTGTTTTAACCAAATGCATAACGATTGTCCATTTCGTCCAGTTCAAAAATGTGGGAGCATTTCACTTTTCAGGCAGCCAAATAAAATGGATGAACTGCAAAATTTGCAAAAGCCTGGCATCAGAGCTGAATGTTTAAAATGTTAATACCGTTCATCAGCACATGAACAAACACCTCAAACTAAAGCTGAAACCATGCATTATATTGTTCCAATTTTCTTGGGTAGACAAGTACCTGAATGTAATGGAAAACAAATTATTAACTTAGTGGCTTAGTAAAAACAAATGTAGAGAAAAAAGGGATAACATACCACTAACAACTCTCTTTTTAGGTCCTGGAGCTGCTGTAACAGCTGCACACTCTGTAAGAAAATGTATAAAACTTCAGGGCTAAAGCTCTCTGCCACTCTCTGTCTCTCTCATGCGTGCACACACACACACACACACACACACACACACACACACACACACACACAGTCATGTACAAAAAATAGTATCCCATTATTTAATTTGATGTTTTTTGTGTAAAAAACATAATAAATTATCCCATCATACCATAATCATCTTATCATGATGAGTCTTAGTATTAGGCAAGTGCAACCTAATTAATTGAACTGAAATTAATTAATTTTGTTGATTTTCAGGTGAACCGCGAACGCATTGACCTGTGGGTGTTAGGCTTACTGGAGTGAAGTGAGTAATAGTGCGATGGCAAACACCCTCACAAGCAAAAATCTCCCAAGTGTGGGAACAAGTACCTCTTAACTCGAGCAAAACAGCCGCTAGAATCAGAGGGAGACTTTGTTCTGGCTGGGGCGTGGATGCTTTGTGAAGGGCAACACTCGCGTTAGTGGAAAAGGATTCACCCCTGAAGGGAATGTGGATAATTATTGACTGACTGTTGCAATCAGTCAGGGTTTTATTTCCAGTTCTCCTCAATGAACATTTGTAAGTGAAATTTGTGCATGCAAACACACACAAAGACAACAATAATGTCAGTTTTTTTGTCAACTTAACTTACATAATTACTATCTGCCATCTTTTTTGGTTTTAGATTTTCTTCAATGAGGAAATTTAATTACAATACATATTTTTATAAATTTATTGTCTTTTATTATCTTTATTGTTAATTACCACATGCACAAAACAACCTCAAGCTCAATTTAAAAGCTGATACCTAAATAAGAGCTGTTAAGTAATTGTGACAGCTATAATCCGATTAATCGTTTCATGAACCATTAGATGAATCGATTATCAAAATAATCGTTAGTTGAATTTAGAATTAGAGTAGAATTTAGAATTAGAGTAGAATTTAGAATTAGAGTAGAATTTAATTCTCACCAGTAAATCTATAGCAGAATGGCTGAAAAAATAAAAGAATTAAAGTTTTGGAATGGCCTAGTCAACGTCCAGACCTTAACCCAACTGAAATACGATGCACAAAGAGAGCTGTGCACAAGCAAATGCCCAAACACCTCAATGAAGTGAGGCAATATTGGAAGAAGTACAGGCCAAAATTCAATCACAGCAATGTCATAGACTGATAAAGTCATACAGGAAATTATTACAAGTTATTGGTGCTAAAGTTGGATCTACAAGATAGTGAATCATTGGGGTACTTAGTTTTGCCCGCGGTTTTATTTCGCTTCATTTTCATTAAATAAATAATGGCACAGTGAAAAAAGGTTATGTGTTTTTGTTCATCTGAGGTTGCATTTGCCTAATACTGAGACTCATTAAAATCATTTGATTTTTATTATGTTTTTACACAAAAAACAAGAAATTAAAAGATGGGGGTACCAACTTTTGAACACAACTGTATATACAGAATACGCTGGTTACCTTTCTGTTGTACTGTTGGTTTAGATGAATTTGCAGTGAAATATTTTATCTGAAAAGCACACACAGTTTGACAACTTTAAACAAAGTTTAGATGTTTAATTATCATCCCTTAGCTAGCTAATGACTAACTGACTAAGTTAAAAAAATGAATGATGGTGACTAACAAGCACTATGAGTACAGCATTGAGGTTCGCCATATTAGTTATTTTGTTGAAGCAAACCAAGCAAATGACAATATTGGTTCTGCAAAATAATATGAAAGCAGATTTTTCTTTCTTTCTCCAGATAGTGAACAATTTTGTTCACGGGGAAAGGATAATTGAATGACAGATAAAAGGGAAATGACCGATGATATGGATCTTGTCCTGAGTGTCCATAAAATGAAACTGAGAGCTACACTTGAAAAAGCATAAGAAGTATGAAGTACTGTAGCATGTGGAATTTATTACAAATAAAATTACATCTTTTTTTTGCCTTACTGCAACAGAAAACACCACGAATTGTGACACTACTGGGAATCAAAGTTCTGATTTCCTGAGCTTCTCTACTGTACACACCTTCATTTGTTGGGATGTGTTGATCTGCTGCTGCTCTTCCAGCCTGAGTTCCAGCTCTGCCACCTGTGTCTCTAACCGTTTCTTTTCCTTGGAGATAGTCGAGTGTGTCTGTGACAGTGCATTCTGGAGCTAAGCCATAAGCCAAATGAGAACAAATTCCAAAAACACTGACACTAGACAGCAGAGCATATTCAAACCTTGTTCAACCAAAACAGTAAGACAGCTTTTAAACCTACCTGATTTATCTCACCCTCACATTCTTCCTTTATTTTCTGCATTTTTGCTGTCCACTTAATTTCCTGAATGAAAGAAATTTGAGATCAGAATTTTAGCTTTCACTGCCTCTGTACCATATTTCCTGAATAAAACTACTCTCTTGCTTTTTTTTAACAACAAACCTTTGCTCAATAGGAGCTCAGAATAAACAGGAAATATGGAGGGTGTAAGCATATTTTAGTAAAATATACTTGTGTATGCAGCAATGTAACAATACGATAATATTAATCAACATAATATTAGTCTTAGTGAAATAGTAATGAAAAAGGTAGAGAGTATGACAAGTCATAAAACATACTGGGTTCACTTAGAGGTGAGAAAAGCAGACAGAGTATGACAGGGCATAAAACATAATGGGTTCACTCAGAGGTGAGACAAGAAAAGCAGACGACTATGAGACAGGTCATAAAACATAAACAGTAAGGGGATGGGTAGTGATACTCAGTGTACAGTGTGTACCCAAAGTACATGGGAAAAAACCCTAGAGTGACCCAGACATGAACTGTACTTATTTTATAATTAGCTGTAATATGTATGATAAATAGACAAGATAAGGTGCCAGGTGCCGGATCTGACAGAGACACGAGCATAAGATAAGTCGCCAGGTGCCGGACTTGGCAGAGACACGAGCACACTTAATGAAGGATTGAAACATGTGCTGGATACACGTGTATACATTCACCTGCAGTCGTGCACACATGTCTAAGTAAGAATATAGATAAATTACCAAAAGATACACGATCAGTTTTACAAATACTGAGTTTAATAAGAAGTAGAGACAACACAAAAGCATAATTTGTTTAATTTTGATTATGCTGTCGATGCAATAACAGCAAAAAATGAGTTTTAATCTTCCGGGTTTTTTTTTTTTTTAAGGAAGAAAGTTTCACCATGAGAAACTGTGTTTCTCTGCAGAGCATGTGTGACCGGCAGTATGCTAGTCATATTCTTCATTCATTGTATTTACTGCTTCTTATAACAGAGCTATTGTGGTAGCAGAATGAACAGGTACAGGAGTAGCGCTAGAAAGTACAGTCCGCTACTAGCTCATCAATCACGGATAGCATTGTTTTCCCGGACAGATTTTTTTTAAAGGGCGGGTGGCTCGAAAGGTACAATCCGTATGGAAAACACTAATCTCTGTTTATAATGTAAAAGTGAGCTACACACAGATCTAAAATATAACTGAGGTATAGTTATGTCTCTAAGTGGTAACGATCTGTAGGTTTGTAGACAGGACTGGAAGCTAAATGTAAGATAAAATTAATGGGTAAATCCGCTTCCATCTTTTGACATTTCCTTTCCCACGCGGTCATGTTTTCCCACGCTGTCATCGGGCCCCGCCGGCACACCGGTTTCTCATCTGGCGCTGATTTCTCCCGGCTTATAAGGAAGCGCAGCGCGCTATCTCGCCGCTGGATTATTGTGTGTCGTTTCACCGCAGTTTTCTCGCGTTTCTGTTAATGGTTTTTTCATGTTGCCGATTTCACTTTGTTTTTCGTTTTTGCCTCTCGTCTCACGATTTGGATTTGTCATCACGCTCAGATTTAACGCCTTTAAACTTTCGCTTTAGTTTCTCGACTATAGCTCTGCTTTGCATTTGTTTTGGCTCGACGCCCTCGCTGACGGATCACGCGGCTTTGAACTCTCGCTCTTACTCCCCCGATTACGGCTCGGCTTCACGTTTTGGCTCAACGACATCGCGGACGGATTTCACGGCTCCGTTCTAACGCTTCCGCTTTCACGACCACAGCTCTATCCCACGTCCCGGCGCCGATGCGACGCTACGGATCTCACAGCTCTGCTCCAAAGCCTCCGCTCTCACTACAGCAGGACCACAGAAGAGCTAGGAGGCTCATGACCTGCACCTCCACCTGCACCTGGGTCCATCTTCACAGCCCACGATCAGCGCCCGCGCGACAGAATAATCCAGCCATCCCTATGGATCCAGCAGGTTTAAACAGGATGAGACAGGCACTGGAGGGTCAAGGCGTGCTCCTCGGTAAGCACCAAGAGCAACTCATCGCCACAAGACGGACTCTAGCTGACGTCATCTCCCAAATGCAGCTCCTCCAGGCGCCTACAGCTCAGACCTCAAGCACCGGAACCCCGCGAGAGCCATGCCTACCAGCCCCTCCCACTAACGGGGGAGTACCTGGAACTTGTAGGTCATTCCTCAAGCAATGCTCACTGATTTTCGAGCTACAAGCTTCCTCCTTTCTCGTCAGAACGTTCTCTGGTGGCCTACGTCATCACGCTACTAACCGGTAGAGCCAGGGAGTGGAGCACGGCCCTCTGGGAAGCTCACGACCCATGCTACGAGAACTTCGAGGACTTCTCCAAGGAGATGAAGAGGGTCTTTGATTGCTCATTTGTCGGCAGGGAGGCCAGAACTAGGTTATTGAGACTTTGTCAGGGATCCCGCTCTGCCTACGACTATGCCATTGAGTTCCGTACCCTAGCCGCCTCTAGTGGGTGGAACGACAGAGCCCTAACGGATGTTTTTCTGGGAGTGTTGTCAGAAGCTCTCAAGGATGAGCTCATCTCTCATGAACTTCCCACGGACCTCCACGAGCTCATGGATCTCGCCGGGTGGATCAACTCACGTCTCCGTTTAAGATGGCCATCCAGAAGTGTGCCCCTCGCCAGGAGATCACCCCAACCCAGAATAGGCCACGTGTCCCCTACTCCGAAGCAGACGAATCAAGAGGAGCCCATGCAGCTAGGCAGGACTCGCATCTCAGACGAGGAGAGACACCGATGCCGTCTACAATGGGCTTGTTTTTACTGTGGAGCTTCAGGACACAGGCTTAAAGACTGTCCAGTCAAAGGGAGGCGTCCTCTAGTCAGACTGGGAGCACTAGAGATCTCTCCTCAGGCACTCATTGACTCCGGCTCCGACCGGAACTTGATCAGCGCCTCTACTGTCAAGGCATTAAAGATCCCTTGTGTACCGCTGAACCCCCCGCTCGCCGTTCAGGCCTTGGATGGGAGCCGGCTTCCACCCATCACACGTAGAACCCCTCCGTTAACTTTAAGGACATCAGGAAATCACTCTGAGGAGATCTGCTTCTTCGTCATTGACAACTCACATACCGCTTTGATCCTCGGACTTCCCTGGCTAGCCCTCCATGGTCCCCAGATCGACTGGAACAAGCACGTCATCACAGGTTGGAGTCCTTCGTACTCCATGACATGCCTGCACTCAGCACTTCGATGAAACCCCGGACATCTCCAACGTCCCCCCCGAATACCATGATCTCAGGCAGGCCTTCAATAAGACTCGAGCCATGTCCAATAAGACTTTAACCCATTCCTAGATGGCGCCAGTGTTTGTGGCTTGTCGTCTGTCGGTCTTGTGTTTTTATTATTACTTTTATTTGCTTCACAAAATATCTTCTCACTACTGGTGTATGATCGCCAATCACTACTGAATCTTCGTTGGTCTGCAGTGGATTGGGGGCAATTTGACAATGAAGTACGTGATTCTCTCCCGCCACTGTTATTGGGGATACCGGCTTTCCTCTACCGGGCCCCACGCTCACCTCGCCGGAGAAAGCGTCACAGGCGCCGAGGTAAACGCGGCGGGCGATTAGTGAAGTTGAAGGCTGGTTTGGCTGGGTCCTCAAAGGCTTTTCTGGCTCAACATGGATCAAGTACTCGCCTCTCTGTTTCCTGGCGATTCTGTGATGAGGTCGACTCCTGGTTGGTGCCTGTTTCTGGCTCGGATCAGTGGAGTGAAACACCGCGACCCCGCCCACTCTACCTGCGCCAGCGAGGAGTGAATCTCCAGAATCTGCGGCCTCTGGCGCACGCTCCCCTCGCTACTGCTGTATCAGCTCCGGCTCCCATCAGGATGGGTCTGGTAAACGCCAGATCCGTGATGAACAAAACTTTTATCTTAAAGGAGTTTTTTGGACGATTTCATCCTCTGCACCTGAGATTCGTTCCTCCGCCTCTGTCACCCTCACTTTGACATCCACGACCGCCGAAAGAATTTCGTCCATTTTGCCTCTTACTTGTCTTTCCATTGCTTTAAAGGCCCTCATCATCTCCTTGTTACTAGGATTCTCGATTGATGCCTCACCCCCTTCATCTTCCGTCTCCTCGTGCTCGCTCATGCTTTCAGGTTCGGGAGGCATAATTTTTAAAGGAGTTTTTTTACCTCACAGGAATTGGATTTCCTCTGTGTGACTGAAACCTGGCTGTCTCCTGGTGAGTCCAGCGTGATCTCTGAACTCCTGCCGTGTGATTGCCTGATTCGGTTCGGCACTGCCATGTTTTTAATCTCACCTCCGCCACTCATTTCTCTGCGATTTTCAATTGTGATTTGGATTTACAATCCTCAGCGTGGCTCAGCACTGAGGAGCTAATATTCCAATCTGAACGGAGGTGGAAAAAGGACAGGTTACAGGTGTCATTGGAAATGTTAAGAGGAAGCTGGTGTCATTATCAAAAA
>JAQMYL010000036.1:26769763-26780337 GCA_030014365.1 Clarias pachynema
GCATTTTTTGCATTTTGTGTTTTTCAGTTAAATAAAAGGCTATTTTTGCTATATATTTAAACATTGAGGATTTCTTTAAAAAAATGTCTAAAAGTCTCGTCTCGTCTCGTTCTCGTGAACCCAGTCTCGTGTCTCGTCTCGTCTCGTGGGAAAAGCGTCTCGTCACACCCCTAGTATATATATATGAATATTTAAAAAAATATATGGAGTGTTTAGCATGAGGGATTAAATGAAAACTGTGATAATGTACAAAATAGGCTATAATCCAACCTGTTTGATGTTGTAATCTTTTTGCTGAGTCTCCATTTCAGATTTAGCCAGGGTTAACTGATCCTGCAGCCTGATAATTTCTTCCTGTAACTTTACTGTCTGAAGATCCTTCTGATTATCAGTAATCCGTTCTATGGCAGAGAAAAAGCAAAAACAACAAAATTACTATTTAGTTTATATTATCACTGTAATATAATCACTGCTACTGTTCTATCACTGTACCATAAGAAATATCAGTTGTTTGAATATTAAAATATATTTGCACTCAACATTTCATATTCTACTAATTTCCTGTTAATTTTGTAATTTTTGTGATGTAAAATGATAGTAGTGTTAAAATCAGTTAAACTCGGTTTAGCGCTTAGATCCAAAGTTGAGATGCCTAATATAGCACTGCTTGTGCTTTGCAGGTTGAAATAAAAATAAAAAAATAAATAAATTCCACTTTGGTAAGTTTTCCAGAACTTTTGTAATTTGTTCAGATTAGTGTTGCACGGTACACTGTTAACATATACTGAAAAAATACAGAGTACAGTCAGGGTACAGAAACAATAGGTAAAATATAACTTGATTAAAAGCAGAATTCCAAATTTCTACTTGGGATAAAGAATGAAAGTAAAATTACTGTGATTTATTCTGGCTATAATCATATAAAGTTATTTTTGCAATTACATATATCTTGCTGCAATTAGACATATCTATTCATTTTAAATGAGAATGTTACTCTGGGCACATGAATCTCTTAATATATGGGCATTCAATTAGTCTGAGACTGATGTCAATTAACAAGAGAGAATGCTTGTAAGAAGAATATGCTTGCAAGAAGAAATCGTATAGAAATGAGAAAGACAGAGAAGACATTTAAAAATAAAACACTCTTCTATTTCAAAACCTGAAAAAAAATTCTTATTTTAGTGGAGAATGTGATTCTATATTGACCACCCTTAGGACATGATGTAAAATAAGTAATATGCTACAGAAACTCACTTATGTCATGCTCCAAAGGATGCCTACGTTTCATGTGACTTTGCAAGAATGAGGTGTTCATGAAGGCTTTTTCACAATGTTGGCACTGGAAGTCAAGAGAATAAAAACATGGTGAAAATCGTCATAGATAATTAATCATGGGTAATGTTTGTTGTTGTTAAACAAGCAAAGTAGAGATAATACCCAGAATTAGTGTCACCTAAACATGATATTGGAGGAACGTTGCAAAATCTTTAAACTTAAAGTAGTAAATGGTTGCGTCACTATGCTTGTGTTACTCGACCTCAGTGTAGCTTTTGACACCATTGATCAAATTATTCTCCTCCACAGATTAGAAAAGGTGGTAGGAATTAAGGGAACGGCCCTCTCCTGGCTCATATCCTATTTGACTGATTGTTATCAGTTTGTAGATTTAAATGGTGACTGTTCTGTCTGTTCTCAAGTTTGGTGTTCCACAGGGTTCGGTTTTAGGCCCACTGCTTTTTTCTCTTTACATGCTTATTTTGGGCAACATAATTCTTAGCATGGTATTTCTTAGTTTTCTGTTTCTGTGGCTGTTAATTAACTACCTTCTGCTTAATCCTGGTACTAGGACCACATGCAGCTAGAAGTAAGCTTTTTGAGCACACTGTAACTCTGGATGGCCTTTCAGTTTTATCAAGTACAACAGTAAAATACCTTGGTGTGATTATAGATTCCAATCTCTATTTTAAAGCTCATGTAGATCATATTACCAGGATAGCATTCTTTTATCTCAGAAATATTGCCAAAAATACATTGCCACTAAACTATGCAGAAATTAGTTCATTCTTTGATCATCCCTAGGTTGTACTATTGTAATCCCTTACTGTCTGAATGTTCAACTAGGTGCATAAATAAGCTTCAGTTAGTCCAGAATGGAGCAGCGAGAGTTCTCACTGGAACCAGAATATATAAGTACATTAACCCTGTCTTATTCAAACTGCACTGGCTCTCAGTGAAATTTCATATTGATTTTAAAATACAACTATTGACCTATAAAGCATTAAATGGTTTTGCAGTACCTGAGTGAACTGCTAGTGTCTTATGATCCACTACGCTTACTTCGATCATAGGATGCAGGCTATTTGTCAGTACTGTGTATTCTATGAAAATGAAAGTTTATGAAAACTACAGCAGGAGGCAGAGCTTTTTCTTACAAAGCCCCAAAGTTATAGAATAGCCTTCCAATTAATGTTTGGGGGTCACTGTGTTTAAGTCTAGGCTAAAAACCTATTTTTTGGCCAAATATTGATTAGGTAAATCAGCAGATTTGGGGGACTCATGGACGCAGAGTATTGAACTGGTATGTTTAAATGCTGTCTTCCGCACTCTCATTGATCACTCAGGTTTGTTGATAGTGAAGTGACTGGTTGTTTTAAATCTCAGGGAGCCCTCATGTCTGTGTTTCCTTCTAGCTCTACCTTTTAGTTATTAGTCATAGTTAGTCCTGCCGGAATCTCTGCTTGCACTCTGCACTATACACACCCTGACAAAAGTATTGTCGCCTATCCAAGTTGTAGGAACATTGATCATTTGGAATCAGAAGTGGCTTATATGAAGGGCAAAGGCCTCTAGATTACGCTTATTTTACCAAAATAAAATCTTATCATGCCGTGATTTTTAATTATTTAATTAGGACAGAAAGGTCAGACTTTGCTTAGACAAAAGTCTTGTCACTTAACAGAAATAATGTACAGTACAGAACATTTACAGAACAACGTCATGGTGCAGTGGAAAAAGAATTAATATTGTGTATGACTCCCATGAGCGTGGAGGACTGCATCCATACGTCTCGGCAATGACTCAAATATCTTATTAATAAAGTCATCTGGAATGGCAAAGAAAGCATTCTTGCAGGACTCCCAGAGTCCTGCATCAAGATTCTTCATCAAGATTCTTTGGTTTCATCTCCAATGCCCCCTCCTTCATCTTACCCCAGAAATGCTCAATAATGTTCATGTCTGGTGACTGGGCTGGTCAATCCTGGAGCATCTTGACCTTCTTTGCTTTCAGGAACTTTGATGTGGAGGCTCAAGTATGAGAAGGAACGCCATCCTGCTGAAGAATTTGCCCTCTCCTGTGGTTTGGAATGTAATGGGCAGCAAGAATGTCCTGTTACCTCAGGCTGTTTATGTTGCCATCCACTCTGTAGATCTCTTGCACGCCCCCATAATGAATGTAACCACAAGCTATGATTTTTCCTCCACCAAACTTGACTGTTTTCTGTGTGAATCTTGGGTCCATGCAGGTTCCAATAGGTCTTCTGCAGTATTTGCGACGATTTGGATGCAGCTCAATAGATAATTCATCGGAAAAATCAACCTTCTGCCACTTTTCCATCCTTCCTGTAAGCTGTGGGCCTTGGCAAATGCAACATGATTTTTAGTTGTCTTCTTTTTAATGCTGGTTTCTGAGCACTAATTTGGCTATTGAGACCACTGCGTGAGAGAATTCCACACTGTTCTTGTACTGTAGATACAAGGGTTTCTAGTGACCAGCTGTTATGTCGCTCTGCTGCAGTTGAAAATTGCACTAGAAAATTGCTTGCGCTGGACTGTCGAACCAACAAACGGTCCTCTCGAACAGTTGTCTTACGGCGTCTGCCTGACCTAGGCCTGTCATGAACTTCACCAGTTTCTTCAAATCTTTTTCTTATCCTCTCCACTTGATGTTTAGATTCATTAAAGATGTCTGCCTCCTCAGCAGGAGACTTGGTCTGCAGGTTCTTGATGATCAGCACTTTGGTCTGTGATTTAATTTTTGGCAATTTTTGGCGTGTTAATAACAGTATTTGTCACAGGTGACACTCTGATCTGTGATTGGTTGAGTTCTTTAAAGATGTGACGAGACATTTGTCTAAGCAAAGTCTGACCTTTCTGTCCTAATTAAATAAATAAAATCATGGGATGAGGAGATTTTATGTTGGTAAAATAAGCATAATCTAGAAGCCTTTGCCTTTCATATAAGCAACTTCTGATTCAAAATGATCAATTTGAAGTCAAGTTATTATCTGATGTTCCTACAACTTGGATACGACAAGACTTTTGTCGGGGTGTGTATATACATTCACCTTATACATTATGTGACTATAACCATACCTATCTGTTAGATTTTCTTCTTTTGTTCTCTCTCTGTCTCTATCGAGCTACATATGCCGCTCCTGAGCTGCCAGTGATCCAGACTTGTCTGACCCTTCCTGGTGCGCCGCTTCTGGTTGGTGATCTCATCGCATGAAGGCTTGTGTGGTCTGCCTGGGATGCGTGTGGTGACTATGGACGGTTTCACTTTACCGTGAAGACGGTCCTGGCCTCGGCTGATGCAGGCAGCTGTTCTCTGAGGACCTGTGACTGCTCAATAGTTCAGGACTAGAATTTCCTACATTCTACTGGAGCCTTCAATAACAAACTGGACTCCACATTAACTTAAAGACATCAAATGTTATATTGCACTTTTATCTACCTAACACACAGTATGACTGCACAACAATTCCTGCTATCTGTTATCACCCTAATGGGCATGAGTTCCCTGTTGAGTCTAGTTCCTTTCAAGGTCCTTTCTATTGCCATCTTAGGGATTTTTTCCTTGCCACCGTCCACCTCGGCTTACTCATCAGGGACAATCTGATGATTTTGATTCATACAAATTTTCTCACAGTTCATACACATTTCCATAATTTTTGTGAAAAAAACTTTTGACTTTGTAAAACTGCCTTGCGACAATGACCACTGTTAAAAGCGCTATACATATAAAATTTAATTGAAAAACTAATTGGCCAATTTCTATAACCATTATAAAATGTCACAGAAATTCTTATAGAATTTTTATTTTAATGTTTTTATTTTGCAAACACATGCACTGTGATTAGGTTGTTGTTTTTTAACTTCTGCATGAAAGAGCTTATTTGGGGAAAAAGTGTCTATGAGGAGGTGGCTGGGTCAAAGCACAGGTCTGTAAAGCCATCGCTCTCAATAAATCCCTCAGCATTTAGATATAAGCAGATAAGAAAATGCGAAGGATGTTTCCACAGTAGTATTGCATTCATTAACCAGTCCTAGTTCCTATTTAGTTGGATACTAGTTTAGAAAGCACCTCATGCTCAACTCTCTAGAGCTACACAGAAAGTTGACTTTTAAATGCAGCTGTCAGCCTCCTGAGCACCTAGCAACTACTTGCAAACAATACTTCCGGTTCATTATTAAGTAAAAATGTAGATTTTACAAAGACCAAGGGTGGCCACACTACAAATAGCTATGGCAAACATCTGATATTAATGAGTGCCTTTGTATAGGTTGCTGCTCTTGAGGCTTGTGAGGTCACTGTCACCACCTGACAAAACTTGGTTGCACTTAAATCATGAGCACTCATTGTCACAAGTTGATATCATAACTGTGGGAACAGTTCTTATTTATTTGTATGGGCCCATTATATTCCATAAAAAAACATGTTTAGCTCTATTAAAAATATTAATTTAATTACAGACATCAGTAAAGTATGAAAGTGAAGTCAACTACAAGTCCCCCCCTTTTTTCACCCTCAGCTTTCCTCACACTCAAGAGAATACCAAAAGGCAACACCAAGTTATGAATGAGGGAGGTGAGAAATCATATCATTAACATATTAAAGAAAACATCCCAGGATCAATTTGCACCAACCTTATGGTAATTAGCCAAGCCTGCACTGATCATGGCTTGCTGAGAGGCAATAATCTTCTTCCGCTGCTTTAGTTCTTCTTTTAAGAGCTTGCCATCCTGACTCTGCTTCTGCAGCTGCACCTGGAGATGCTGCTTCTCTTTGGCCTCAATCTGAAGCTGCTCCTGAGCAGTCTGCAAACTGAGAGCCAGGCAATCCTGTGAGTGCAGCAAGTATTGGATTATGAGTTGGGCTAGCCGGAACAGTTTGAGCAGTGCCGGATCCACTTGGCTCTGGCAGTTCAGACATCGTTCACCTTCTAAGCTGCAGAATGCCACCCCTGCAATGTGCTCCTGGAGCATCTGAAAGTCCAGCTCATATGACACCCGGTCCACATCAATCGCATTAATCCGACGCCAGTCCACATTCTCACGGCGGGTACAAAACTTAAATGGTGCAGGAAGGTTGGTTCCTGACATGGCCAAAACGGCTGGACTGCTCTAGTGGCCTGAGAATGGCTGGTGCTCAGGGGAGTTCATCAAAGATTGAATCCCTGCATGAGCTCTGTGGGATTCAGACGAAAACAGATAGTAGACCATCCTGTAAAATGGCTGCAGAGAAAAATTAAAGGCTTTCTGAAACATTGTGTTTATACATTTACACATACATACATACATACAAACTAATCTAGAGTGGAACAGATACAGCTGCAAAACGTATCGAGTCAGCGCGAGAGCGATCACTATGGTAACTGCTCCATGAATAAGGAAAGAGGATTTTTTAAAACTCAAAATGAAGCTTGTTTCCCTCACCAGGAGCTGTTCACCCTATTGTGGGGGTCGCTCGCTCGTCTTGCCATGATGTGGCTTCAGAAATGATCAGTAGACTGCGTGTCAGTGAATGACGGCGCTAAATCAGCACGTCCTGTGGTATCCAGGGAAACAAACAAACTCGCGCGGCGCAAATCTGTTAGCACGGAGTGGGAGATTAGCAATATTCACTTCTGTAACGTAAACAAACACGGAAAAACCACCCGGCGCAAGATTAGCTTCACGTTATGTCGCTTAATTAATAGGCTGGTGTGTTACTCTAACCCAGCTTTGTCAGGCGCGGGAAACGATGCCGTTTTCTGTATGTGTAGATATTAAACATGCACCACGGCAACACAGTTAGTTTAGAACTAGATTAAACCCGATTAAACAAAAATGTTTCGTGCTGTTAGTTGCATGCTGATGTTGAGCTTAAACTGCATTTTTAAACCTACCATTCATCACAGAGCTAGCCAAAAACACTGCTAGCTCCTTCAGCGTGAGAACATCAGCTTAGGAAAGTTGCTGAGCAAAACAAACACGCGTGCAGTCAGGGCAGCTAACAACAATTTAAAAACTAAATAAAAATCATTTCATAATTAGATTTAAAGATGTAATGACACCATATAGTATAGTATGATATAAGATACTGTTACATATACGTTACACCCCAAAGGAATGGCGAAGGAATTCGGCTTAAAGAAAACAGTGTCTTGATTAATTTTCATATAACAGACACCGCCTTAAAGTACGCGTTTCGGTTTAACAGTAACAGGACTCTATACTGATTATTCCATTACAAAAGGCCAACAACGACTAAAGAGGTAGCGAGTGGGGAAACCGTTTTACCCGACGCGATGCGAGACTGCAGTGACGTGGAAAGAGGCGAGGAGGAAGAGGAGGCACACTCCAGCCGCCCCGCAGAGGGGGAAGGGATTCCCATTCGCCAAATCACGCTGCACAGAGAAAGAATTAAAAGATTTTCCAGTGTTAATTATTTTAAATCTTATTTCGACCACCGCCCCAAAACAAATTTTGCATTTGACGTTATGTTGTCAATAAAGTTTACAACCCTCCTGAGACCCTGTTTCCCTTTATTAGCACTTATGAGGGATGTTCAATGAAAGAACAGATGAGCTGGCAAAAGAAACAACCCAAAAAGTGGATGTTGAAGTTATTGTCAAAGTCAGACGGGAAAAGTATAGTGTGGAGAAAGGCAAAGAGGCTAGATATGATGTCACAGCTCCAAGAACTAGAACTAGGGATAGTAAAAGGCAGTGTTAAGTTTTTTAGAATGGGTCTAGAAAGGGAATGAAAACATTTAATATTGTTTTTGAGAAAGACTGGAAAGTCGGCTTTAAAGGACAGGGAACATCTCAGAGAGTGAGATCTAAAGGTGGTGATGTAATCTACAGAACTCCAACTAGGTGCTGAGTGGTACTGAAAGGGAAAGAAGTACCGGATAAAGCAGATAAAGAGTTCTAGACACAGAACAAGTCAAGACAAGATCAGGAAAGGTTGCTTAGACGTGTTAAGGAAGGCTGGTCTGGAAAGATCGGATTTAAAAGGCCAGGGAAGATCATTAAGAATGAGACCTACAGTTGACAGTAATGTTACCAATCTACTAGATTCCAACCGCTGTTAAGAAACAAAGAAGAAATGGAAGAAGCCAAACCAGGATTTTCACTTTTCATGAATAAAACAACACAATTGAGTTGTTTTTACACACAGACTAAAATCTACTTTTACTTCTCTATATATTCCCCTGCTTATATATTTGTGCTTATTCAAAAGAGAGCTTAGTGCTAGCCAAAAGAGAGGTCTGTTGCCAAGTTTAAACAAACTGTTGGGAAGACTATATCCAAGAGGTTTCTATTATGGTACATACAATTTTACCGCACTTTATTGAAAACATGTATGACAAATATCAGACAAAATCTCCCCACATGCATTGCTGACTTGTTTCCAAACAATAGGTAAGCTCTGTGCGTTATGGCAGGTTAAAAAAAATTCGGTTGGCATGGACCATCACTGTCAGATACTGTTTCCTTACCGTTTTTAAAGAAAAGAGGTTGCTCCCCTGTCAAACTGAATATTGTTGACTTGTTTACAACCACAGCTAGGCTTTCTGAATTTCATAAATCTAACACTAAATATGTTTATTAGAGCAAGGGAAACACATCCCGATGATAAAGGCTGCCTCACTGTCTCTTGAGGGTTCAAGTTCAAAGAGTTCCCCCCTTTGGCCAAACTACACAACTGCAGAAAGAAAGGGGAAAAAATGCTTTTATAACATTTTATAAATAATATATTTTTGTTATTTAAAATATTATTATATAAAATATAATATAATATAATATAATATAATATAATGTTATATTATATTATATTATATTATATTATATTATATTGCACAGTAATATTGTATCAGTAAACCCTGGTAGTTATCCACTGTTTATAATATTTAAAATGAAAAAAAAAAAAAAAAGAAATCCTATCACAAAGTACCAAAGGATCGTGTGTTGTTTAAACCGTTTATAAACAATGCAACGCTGGTTTCGTTTCAAGGCGCGTAAAAATCTCCCTTCAATTCCATTTAAGAAATGGTAGTTAAGTTTGGGCTTTACCGCTTTCCATAGAACCTCAGTGGTACAAGCACAACCTCTCGAGCCATTGGTGGCATTCCGTTCTACAGTGCACTTCAAAGTGTGCTCCCTGCTCCCTGTGCATGTCGGTTTAGGGAAGTTCCCTCGACAAAAATCCACCATTAGAAACATCCTGCCACGTCACCAGCGCAGATGTCACTTCCTCCGTGCGTTACCCTGGTAACATAATCACCTCAGGATACTCGTGAAAAATTCACATTAAGGAAATTAAATATAAAAAAAAACTGATACTGCTATAAAGTATGCTATTAAAATGAGTATAACTCGTAAATTAATTGTTTAATAACATTTTGAGAAATAAGTATTTTAATGCAGTTTTTGTACAGATTAACTATGTAGAGTAACTATGTAATAAAGATTTATTGATAAAATTGAATGTAAAATTATTGCGTCATAGTACTCTTATGTCGCAGCTTTGCGCAATGGCAGTATTTTGGAGTTTTTAAAAAACTTAATACTTTCTAAATATATTATCTTATTCATTGAATACAAGAAAGTACTTTACTGTAAATTTACATTTATGAATAAAAGATTTTGCAATTATAAGAATTTTATTTATTATTAATTATTTATCCTCATCCTCTTTCTTGTGGTAAAATAAATAAATAAAATAAGCAAGAAAAGCATTAAAAGCAGGAATGTCTTTGTTAGATGCTGTGTTAATAAAAGTTAATGAAATATACTGTACTTTATAATTAAATTTTTATGTATATATGTTACATTTTGGGGGGGTTGATGTTGAATATTCACTATGTTGAGTGGATCAAATAATATAAGGAAGAGAGATGCTATTTTTCATTTTTATTAAAAATATTGAGAAGAGTCACATTTTCATATTAAATAATTTCATATTAGTGCTTAAATTCTGTAAGCACAAAAATAAATGGTCAGAAAGAGTGCCCAATATCTCACATTTCAAGGTGGATTTGAGAATTTATTTTGAAACATTACAAGGACTTTCAAGCAGCTAGAACTATGGATGCATTCAAAGAATGAAATTCCTGTATATATATATAGCATTAATTACGAATATTACAAGCATAATACAGCAGAAATTAAAAAAAAAAAAATAGAAAAAATTCTCACTCGGAGGTCCTACAGGTTCTTGTACAACATAAGATGCATAGTAAAATACCTGTTCATACATTTTCTTAAAAAAGAAGAAGAAGAAGAAGGGTATTTTCAGGTTATT
>JAQMYL010000036.1:26780583-26794454 GCA_030014365.1 Clarias pachynema
ATTAAATGTTAAGAATATATATATAAATGTTTAGAATTTTTTACTATTTTACTATGCATCTTATGTTGTACAAGAACCTGTAGGACCTCCGAGTGAGAATTTATATAGTTATAGAGCACTTATTGTCCTACAGTCACAACCATTTCATGTCACACGGAAAGGAAGACACAAGAAGGCTTTTAAGCAGTCATGTTGAGTTTTGGTTTATGTCTGAGAGAAGCCGATGGCGGGAAATGCCTTACAGACACATTAAAAGATCGTCACATGACGTCATACAAGTGCGCCAAGAGTGTTTGGAGTCTCGCAGGATTATTAAGGCAGCTACCATAACAAGTTAGATCCTTTGCTTTAAGACTCGCACATAATTATGGAAGAAGAATACTATAGCAGTGTTGGAGACTGGGAGGGACCAGATGCTAATACGGTGAATAGAGCTGTAAAGCTGAAGCTACATTTCTGTTTCCTCTTGTCATTTTAACAGCTGCAGTTCAGCTCTTGTGAAATAATGAGTGTACTGTAGTTGGAACGAGCATCACCAGCAAGCTAACACGATTAGTTCACACTAGTCGTAGTTGTGTAATTTTATGTTTATGAATGTGATGTAATACATTGTGCGCGTTCTCTTCACTTGTTGTCATACCTCTGCTTTCTGTAGGAAGAAGACGGCTACGGGGATGCAGAGGCAGACGATAAAGTACAGGAGGAGTGCTTGCAGAAGTTCTCCAGTAGAGACTACATTATGGAGCCCACAGTGTTTAACACGCTAAAAACGTGAGCAGTTCCATGCCCCTTTATACCACAGTGTAACGCCGAAACCTGCGGTTGAGACAGCCGCTCTTCCTGACTTTTGTTTTTGTGCTTTTTGTTATGATCCATTATCATGTTGTAATTAGTGATTAGAAGTGCATACATTTTGGCCATGGGGAGATGCCATGGGGCTGAGCCAGTGTGTGCCTAAAATACCCTTTCCCACAGCATTACAAAACCTCCACCAGACTGTTGACCAAGGGCAGTCTACCAGGGTTAATCTGAGAGCTCATAAATGTTAGGGGTGTGGAAAGCGACCAAAGCAATTTACATTCTTTCTTTTTAAATAAAACCAACTTATTAAGTAAATTAGTAATAAAACACACACGAATGAAATCCAAGACAGCACGTTGGCTTAGTGGTAAGTGCTGTCGCCTTGCACCTCTGGGGTCTGAGTTCGATTTCCACTTCGGGTCTGAGTGCATGGAGTTTGCTTGGTGTGCTCGGTGGTAGGGCTGCACAATATTAGGAAAATATGCAATATTGTTGTTGAATATTGCGATAACGATATTTCTTGCGATATAACATTTCCCAAGAGAAATGCATTTATTATTATTATTATTGGCTATTTTTTTAAAAATCATTTATATATGTAATGATCATACTAAAATAAACAGGTAATAGATATTCGTCTGATGTAATTAAACCTAATTCAGGCTAAAAAGAAACTATATGTCAAGGAAGTTGCAAATATTTAGACTTCAAAACACTATGAATGACTTTAAAACCCTCAGCAGATATTCTGATTTCTGGTTTGCTGTTACCATAGACCTGCCAACATTACTTTTTATTTACGTGTAACCATACACTCATCGCTTTCATTTATCACAACTCTTTGCGATACAGATATTTCGTATACCATTATCGCGATAACGATAATTTTTTGATATATTGTGCAGCCCTACTCGGTGGGTTTCCTCTGGGTGCTTCACAGTCCAAAGACATGCAGAAGTTGGTGTTCCCAAATCGGCCGTAGTGTGTGAATGCAGCATGTGAGTGTGTGTATGTCACTGGGGCAGTCTTGGTGCCGCATTACTGATTGGAAGGTCGGGGTTCCAAGCCCCAGCACTGCCAAGTTGAGTCCACTGTTGAGCCCTTAACCTAAAACCCTATCTGCTCCAGGCGTGCTGTATCCTGGCTGACACTGCACTCTGACCCCAGCTTCCTAACAGGGGTATGCAAAAAAATAAAAAATAATAATAATTGCACTGTGACAAATAATTAAATTGTGTGTGTGTGTGCCCTATGTAGGATTGGCACCTCGTCCAGGGTGTACTTGGGCCATGTTCCTTAAGTCACCTGGATATGCTCCAAGTACCCCGTGACCCTGTATACAGAAAAATGCAGTATAGATAAGGAGTGATTAATGAAATCCTCTAAAATATAAAGTCAAATAAAAGTATTTACTAAAATGATTAAATTAACCCATAAATATTTTTTTAATGACGTGTAAATATTTTTTTTTGTGCTTAAAATAAAGACCATTTAATTTGACTGGGTAATTTTTAAGTAAGCGCAGTTGAAAGAGAAAAGATTTGATGATATAATTGTGCATTTTATAGAAGATTAAACATGTATTGGTTCAATTCAATTGACTGATCTTTTAAATTCAAAGGTAAAATACAGGAAATTTCTATAATAAAAACATCACAAAATCCTTTTTTTTCAGCATAGTGAACTTGAGTTGATTAAAGTATGATATATATTATACTGTATTATATGGATTATATTAACAAATCTTTTAATGTCTATAAGTACTACAAAGTTCTACAGTTTTTTTTTCTTCAGTTTTGAGTATAGAGTAACTCACTGTGATCTACTGTATGTGTGGTTGATAATTTACCAATTTGATTCGTTCATTTATATTGGCGGATCCATTTGAACTGCGATTTCTTTACATTTACAGTAAAATGAAGTATTTTTTGTGAACACAGTAGCTCATTCTAAATTGATTTGAGTAGGTTTTGGTCACCTACGAGTTTGAAATATTCATTTTATAATGCATCGTGATAGCCTGTTGGTTAAATTACATTAAAAGGTCTGACTTTGAATTGTGAAGATGCCTAATGTTTACATACAGGTAGATTAATTGTTTTTTGAAAGAGTAGCTGGCTGAACCACAGTGAATAACATGCATGTAAATGAACCCTAAGACATCATGTACAGTATGTTTGTCAGTAACATGTAGTTTGTCTGTGTGTCTTTTGCTGGTTCAGTTATTTTCAGGCAGGCGGTTCCCCTGAGCAGGTTATTCAGCTCCTGTCGGAGAATTATTCTGCTGTGGCCCAAACAGTGAACCTGCTGGCGGAGTGGCTCATTCAGATGGGTGAGACTCAATTAAGATTATTGCCATCCATAAAAAAAGTATTTATTATACAAACAAGCATCACAACTGTACAAAAAGTTGATTTTGCACTGATAGTTTAGTGTTGGGATTGAGGAAGCTAAGATACAAATGCAGTCCTGGTATAACGTTCTATAATATGAAATTCAGTCAGTATTAGTCAGTAGTTTAACATAGGACTGACGGGCAAATATGTGATGGATTGGCACCTTGTCAAGGGTGTACCCTGCCTCATGCCCTAAGTCTCCTGAGATAGGCTCCTGGCCCCCCGCGACCCTGTATACAGGATAAAGTGGTATAGATGATGAGTGAGTGACAGTCAAACGAATGATATAATGATTAACGGAATTATACATCCTCTAATTAAGAATGATTGTATGTGAAGTTAAAAGCAATCAAACAAAAGATTGAACACAAAAGGCAGTAAGACATTGTGTTTTCTGGTTGTTTGTGCATCTGTCTGTACCAACTTAGTCTCTCCTTGATTTGGTCTATTTTTTTTATTCAACTTTCAACTCAATTCAATAATGGAAGTAGAAGAAGGAGCTGCACATGTGACAATACCAGGTGCAAAAGTACAACTTAAAAAAATGAATAACCACAAGAAATATGTCACCCCACCTCCTTGTTTTCGTGGTTTTGCAGCATAATTATAACTTTCACTAGAACAGAAAGTGCTTTGGGCCTTTGCATGTGAAAACACACTGCAACATTAAAGTTTTATGACCGTCAGGCCACCGTCTAAAATAATAATTAAAAAAGTAAAGTACCAAGTAAAGTACACTCTAAATCTATCCAGGACACACAAGCTCTAAAGCAGGTCTTAGATATGCAACTTTTTTTCTTTTTTTTCTGTTCCTATTTAGAGTTAGTTACCCAATTAATGGTAAATATGTGTTTACTCTTTCATATTTCAACACATTGTTGCCATGTTGTGATTATTGCTTTGGTGTTGCAAGAAGAGAAACTGTTCAGAAATGGCAGAAAACAAGCCATCTCAATTTAAACTGAGATTTTATTAATTTTAATTTAATATCTAATTTTAAAAAAATAGTTAAAATCAGATATTGTATGTGACCAATCACGCTGAGAATATTTTATGATAATAATGAATAAAGTCACAGTGAGCCACCAATATTGATATGCTTACATTTATAGTGATTCCTGTATAAACAGTACCTTTCTCCAACACACTGTATGTATCTAGGTGTGGAGCCAGCCCAGGTACAGGAACGAGTAGAGAACCATCTGAAGAGCCTCCTCATCAAACACTTTGACCCACAAAAAGCTGACTCTATTTTCACAGTAGAGGGAGAGGTAAGGTCTTGCTTTTAAATTTAAAAAGATCAGATTTTTTTATTATTATATTATCATGATTAAATGTTGACAAGTATCAAGCAGCTTCTGCAATTATAGCAATTAAGCTGAATACCATTCATTTTTATTGATACAAAGCAGTGTGCTTCATTAAAATTGTAAACGCATGATCTGTTGTTTCTTCTTTTTTAGACACCAGCATGGTTAGAGCAGATGATCGCTCACACTACGTGGAGAGATCTCTTTTACAAACTTGCTGAAGCTCATCCAGATTGCCTGATGCTCAACTTCACGGTCAAAGTAACACACAACTCTTTTCATAAGAATTTGTATCAAGTGAAATCAGTTTCCTTGTATAAGGAATAAGGAATAAGCGGTTGTTTATAAATGTATGTGTTCTTTCAACTATATAGTTCAAACGTACAGTATTTAAGCATTAGCAAAGGCTTTTTTTATGATTTTTAGCTGATATCAGATGCAGGATACCAAGGGGAGATCACAAGTGTGTCTACAGCCTGCCAGCAGCTCGAAGTTTTCTCCCGCGTGTTGCGTACCTCGCTCGCCACATTGCTTGATGGGGGAGAACAAAACTTGGAGAAAAACCTACCCGAGTTTGCTGTAAGTCTCAAAAAATGCATTACATGGTACTGTATTTTTGCACCTTTTCTTTAACAAAAAAAAATATTTTACAACTTTTACAGTATTATAAATGCACGGTTAGGGGTGGGAGTAAAGCTCAAAATTTTCTTCCTTCTGCTGCTACCATCACGAGTTACAACATCAATTAGGTGAGCCAATTCTATGACACATGTTTTGGATCATGAATTGGGGCCATATTCATAAACATTTCTAGAGCAAAGAGTAGCTCCTAGTGATGAAATTCTCTGAATTATTTTTTTAAATGTGGGCATTTACCAAGGCTTCTCCTTAAAATTAAAGAGTATACCTTAGAAAAATATGTTGATCTTAACCCATAACAATGCTCCTAAGGTGAAAAACTATTAAGAGTGGTGAGGAGGACTTTTAGGAGGCTTAGGAGTTTAAGAGACTCCTAAAGTTTAAAAAGCCAGTGCTGGCCATGATAGAAAGTCATTAAAACACTCAGTGAACTACAGCGTGTGTTGTATAGAGCTTAGAGGGCAAAGGGTTCAAGGTTGTTGATCAAGCCTCCAAATTCCCCAATTCCAATCTGATCCATGGGATGCGCCAGACAAACAAATCTGTCAAATGAGACCGATAATATGTCTGTCTCTGTATCGTTTTTTTTTTTTACCAAAGCTACTACATTAATTGCATTTATATTGTTTTTGTTGAGCAGAAGATGGTGTGTCATGGTGAGCACACATACCTTTTTGCTCAAGCGATGATGTCCATCTTGGCACAAGAGGAGCAGGGTGGATCAGTTGTGCGTCGCATTGGCCAGGAAGTGCAGAAGTTTGCCCTTCAGAGGTATAGTAAGATTTTAATAAACAATTGGGCAATATTTACTATTTAAAGAAACATTTATATTTTTCTAATGCAGAGTTGTTTAATATTTAATTATTTTTCTAATTCTATTTCCAAAACTATAAAAAAAGACAGCCTTTTAAACCATTTAGACCACCCACTAAAATTTAAGATAAATTGCACAGTATGCAAAACCCAATTTTGGAACCTAAGATTTTTTTTCCTGTGGTGACAACTTTTTTCAAAATACGAAAAACTAAATAATTCTTTAAAACATATGGAAAAACAGTATAGCTCCCATCATTAAGTCAAACAAAGTGCAACAAAGATGGCTTATTTAAATACCATTAATTAATTATTGGTCGTATACACCGGTCAGCCATAAATTTAACCCCACAAAACGTTAATACACTACCATTGATTATCAATTTTACAAAAGTATACAATGACAGGATCTTAGGCACCCAAGGATGTTTGCAAGGACTAAAGGCCAGCCCGTCTGTGCCGATCCCACAGAAAAACCAATGCAGCACAAATTGATGAAATTTTTTTTTTAATCTTGTTCCTGGTTAATCACCAGTTGCCTACCGCGCAAACCCTTCAGGTGAGGATGCCATGACTACAGCACTCCAGACTGCTTTGAGTGCTACCCTTACAACCTGTTTGCACATTTAACACCATCATTACTCACAAACTAGTCATTAAGCTGGATGACCTGGGCTTTGGATCTTCTCTGTGCTCATGGACAATGGGCTTTCTCAGTAACCAACCGTACCAGCTTAGGATTGGGAACCTTTTCCACCCTCTTCCTAAACTTAGCAAATCTATAGGGCTGTGTGCTATGCCCCATGATTTTCTCACTGTTTACCCAGGATTCAACCCCATCCTCACCTCACATCCTCATCTCAAACTCCATAATTAAATCAGCTAATGAGATCAGAGTGGTTTATAAACAATAACACTCCTGAATTAAAGGAGATAATCATTGACTTCAGGATAACAAAGCCCATCAAATACTGTTTATCAATGGCAATACAGTGGAGAGAGAGGACAGCCTAAATTTCCTCGTCAACCTGGATTGGGTGGTATGCCAGCTGCACAGCCATTGATTAAAAAGACGAGAGTTGCACGGTGAAGGTGGCCCAATGCATTATCGGGATAGAGCCGAGCTTACACATTATTTCTGTCAGCTGAGAAAAAAGGCTAGCAGCATTAACAGAAACAGCACATATTCTGGCTACTCCCTGTGTGAACTGCTGTCACCGGGTGAAAGAGTCAGGTCAATAAGGTCCAGCACAAATACCCTAAAGAACAGGTTTTTTTCCTAGAAGCTGTGGCCTCCATCACACCAATCCACAAAAACAAATGTAACAACAACAAATCACGTGTTGCTCCCCACAACCTCTGTAAATATGAAAAAGAAATTAAGTTAATCGCATAGCACTAAATGCTGCTCTTACATTTCTTTCTTTCATTTTCTTATTCATCTCTCCTTCCACATATAGTACATTTCTTTCCTTTTCCTTGACGAGCAAAATTTCACTATAACTAATAAAAATAATTGTCCCCAATAATAGTCATATTATAATGATATAATGACATATTATAAAGATATCTTTAAGCCAGATTGAATAATATGAGAGAGACTCTTAATAAATTACAGAGATTCTCTAGTGCTCTCTTTATTTATGCCTCTGTCTCTGTCATGCTTTCCTCATGAATAATAATGATAAGGTACAGAAAAAGAAAAAAAAACATTCACTTACATTAGGGCTTCTTCACACATTTGTTGCTTGGCCTTTAATTAATTGAATTAGACATTTAATTAACAAAATGTAAAAATGTAAATTTAAAATTGGATAGATTGTTTTTGTTTGTTGATTATGTTAAAACTTCAGTTATTTTGTTTTGTTCCTAGTGGTCATGATGCAAGTCAGATCACATTGGCACTAGGGACAGCAGCAGCATACCCACGTGCCTGCCAGGCTCTTGGTGCTATGCTCTCCAAAGGGGCACTTAATCCTGCAGATATCACAGTTCTTTTCAAGATGTTCAGCAGTATGGACCCTCCACCTGTCGAACTGGTCAGAGTCCACTTTGATGAGATTATTCTGAGATTATTATTCACTTTTAACCAGATTCATATTTTTGCTTTGGTCATCTGTTTACCCAAAGTAAATTATATTTATTACTGTGTCATATGTATGTCATATACGTCATCATTGTTATCTGTTAATGACGGCCTTTAATTTTTACATTCATAGTACAGTATATGCTTCCATCATGAGGACTATTACCAGTATGGGTTGCTAGTTAACAAAGGTGATTTATGTGAGCCTAATCATAATACTGTTTTAAAAATTTAGATCCGTGTTCCAGCCTTCCTGGATCTTTTTATGCAGTCTTTGTTTAAACCCGGAGCCAAGATAAACCAGGACCACAAACACAAATATATCCACATTCTGGCGTATGCAGCCAGTGTGGTAGAGACATGGAAGAAGGTATTAATATTCGTTTATAAATATGAATACACATCCTGTTGATTTGTGTTGGTTAGGTAAAAACTTTGTGCTTATATAAATATTTTAAATAATATAAAGTTAATCTATTCACTAGCCAAAAGACATGTATACCAACTGAGAAAACAGAATACGAATTTGATTATTTTAATTAAGATCTTAACATATGTTTTATACGTTTTATATTTTTGTCACATTTCACAGGATCTGTCTTACTTTTCTTTCAGAGCAAGCGTGTAAATATCAATAAGGATGAGCTGAAGTCTACATCCAAAGCTATTGAGACTGTTCATAATTTGTGCTGCAATGAGAATAAAGGAGCTACAGAACTTGTGGCAGAACTCGGCACTCTGTACCAGTGTATCCGGTGATTGCACATACACCTTTAAACCTTTTGTTTATTATATACATAGACATCTTTCAAGATTCCATATAAGCTATGACTTTTTAGTTAGTTATAATACTGTATTGTAACATGAAGTCTTCTGTATGTCAGGTTTCCTGTAGTAGCAATGGGGGTGTTAAAGTGGGTTGACTGGACTGTATCAGAACCTCGCTACTTTCAGCTGCAGACAGATCACACCCCTATCCATTTGGCCTTACTGGATGAGGTAAAATTGTTGCTTGGTATATACACTACTCTTACACAGTCATTTGTTTTTCTTTTGCAGCTGTTTTAGGTATAGCTCAAGAGGTATGTGGAGTGGAATTAAAAACTAAGTAACTTTGTTGTTTGTCTTGCATTTTGTTTAGTTCAGTGTGCATTAAATTCTTTTTGTTAAAACAATATAAATGACTAAACTGTTGTGTAAGACTGTTAGAAAAGGGCACTTTGTTTTGTATTACCTTTTCAGATCAGTACATGCCACCAACTCCTACACCCACAAGTGCTGCAGCTGCTTGTCAAACTCTTTGAAACAGAACATTCACAACTTGACGTCATGGAGCAGGTGCATTTATGTTTACACATATTCTGAAACTTACTTTTGTTTAAAAGAGCTTCTTATATACCAAACTTACTTGTGCTCTTTCATTCTAACATCTCTTAACGACTCCATGATAAGATAATGCATGCCAAATTTGATTATGTGCATACCAAACGTGTTTGCATGCTTTTTGTATCGTTGCCGAAGTATGAGAAGTTTTTTTTTCCCATTAGTGACTTATATATATATGTGTGCAGCGTGCATCCCAGGATGTCAGATGGTTAAACGATTCATGTTAAAAGAACGAGGGATGTCTGCCATCTTTTCACCTCGCTCTATTCTCTCAATTATTTTCACTGCTGTCGCCATCGTTATTGCTTGCCGCTTTTTTGTAGTACCAGCTTCATCGCCGCTGCTTATGTGCTTGCTTCCGGACATCCTTGGATGCATGCTGCACACGCGTCACAATGTATGAGGGGACATGTGATCTAACTTCCAAAGTGATCAGTTTGTCCAGAGGGTCGACAGTGGCAAGGAAAAACCTGCTGAAATGGCAATAGGAAGAAACCTTGAGATGAGCCAGACTCAATAGGAAACCCATCCTCATTTGGGTGATAGCAGGAATTTATCTGCAGTCATGCTTTGTGTTCGGGGCTGGAAGTTCAATATAACAGACGATATCTTAAAGTAATATGGAGTCCAGTTTATTATTGGAAGAATGTAGGAAATCCCAGTCCTGATTATTGAGTGACTACAGTCACAAGTCCTCAGAGAACAGCTGTCTGCATCAGTCGAGACGAGGACAGTCTTTTTTTTATCCTTAGCCCAGGTAAGACGCCTCTGACGTTGTCTCTGTTGCTTGGCACAAGGAATGTGACAGTTGTAGCCCTGGATATGTTGTGGATACACATTCCACAATTGAACTTTTTCACAATATTAAAAATTTTCTGAGATACTGAATTTTGGGTTTTCAGTAACTGTAAGCCATAATCATCAAACTTAAAAGAAATAAACACTTGAAATATAATAGTCTGTGTGCAGTGACTCTATATAATATGAGTTTCACTTATTTCAGGATTGAATTACTGAAATAAATCAACTTTCCAATGATATTCTAATTTATTGAGATGCATATACAATGAAACTGAAACACCGGCCAGTTTAGTGTTGGAGGTTTCATGGCTAAATTTGACCAGCCTGGTGGCCAATCTTCATTGATTACACATTCCACCAGTAAGAGCAGAGCGTGAAGGTTTAATTAGCAGAGTAATAGCACAGCTAGAGGACAAATTGTTGGTGCGCATCTCGCTGGCGCATCTGTGACCAAGAGAGTAAGTCTTTGTGATCCATCAAGAGCTACGGTATCCAGAATAATGTCAGCATACCACCAAGAAGAACGAACCACATCCAACAAGAGTAACTGTGGATGCAAGAGGAAGCTGTCTGAAAGGGATGTCCGGGTGCTAACCCAGATTGTATCCAAAAAACATAAAACCACAGCTGCCCAACTCACTGCAGAATTAAATGTGCACCTCAACTCTCGTGTTTCCACCAAAACTGTTTGTCGGGAGCTCCACAGGGTCATGTACATGGCCGGGCTGCTATAGGCAACCTTTGGTCACTCGTGCCAATGCCAAACATTGGTTTCAATGGTGCCAGCAGCGGAAATCTTGGGCTATGGACAATGTGAAACATGTTCTCTGATGAGTCCACCTTCAGTGTCATGATTCCCACATCCAAGAGAGTTACGGTGTGGAAAGCCCCAAAGAAGCGTACCACCTAGACTGTTGCATGCTCAGAGTGAAGCATGGGTGTGTAGCACAATTCTTGTGCTAGATGGGCGCGTCACTGCCAAGGACTACCGAACCATTCTGGAGTTGTGCACCCAATAATTTCAAACATTGTATCCTGAAGGAGGTGCTGTGTATCAGGATGATAATGCACCAATACACATAGCAAGACTGGTGACAGAGTGGTTTGATGAACATGAAAGTGAAGTTGAACATCTCCCATGGCCTGCACAGTCACCAGATCTAAATATTATTGAGCCACTTTGGGGTGTTTTGGAGGAGCGAGTCAGGAAATGTTTTCCTCCACCAGCATCACATAGTGACCTGGCCACTGTTCTGCAAGAAGAATGGATCAAAATCCCTCTGGCCACTATGAAGAACTTGTATCTGTCATTCCCAAGACGAATTGATGTTGTATTGGCCGCAAAAGGAGGCCCTACACCACACTGATAAATTATTGTGGTCTTAAACCAGGCATTTCAGTTTCATTGTCCAACCCCTGTGTATACAGTCAAGCCCGAAATTATTCATACCCCTGGCAAATTCTGACATAAAGTTACTTTTATTCAACCAGCAAGTTTTTTTTGACCAGAAATGACACGGGCTTCTCCTAAAAAAAAATAATGAGACAATGTACAAGAGGCATCATTATATAATAATATAAAATATTTCTTAGCTTTTATTTACATTTGAACAAAAAGTGGCATGTACAAAATTAGTCATACCCTTTGTAAACTGTCACAGTCTGTGGGAAAATCCAAAGTTCTATACCATTCCAAATAGTCCAAGCTGTTCTAAATCATCCCAATTACCCTGATTCATTGGGAACAGCTGTTTTAATCAACTCAACAGGTGAAAACAGAAGCTCTTTGCTGTTGGTTTGTGAACAGTCATGGCTAAGACAAAGGAGCTCACTGAGGACCTGTGGCTGCGCATTGTGGCTGCTCATAAGTCAGGAAAGGGCTATAAGATCATATCTAAAGTTCCAGTGGCTACAGTGCAAATATTCAAAAAAAAAATGTAATATGTGAAAAATCTCAGAGGACATGGTCGGAAGCTGAGAGTGACACCTGTGCTGGCCAGGAGGACAGTGAGGGAGGTATAAAAGGATCACCACCAAGGCCATCCTGATGCTCTGCTGGTGGTTCCATGGACGCAGACCAATGTGGACACCACTTCTCCAGATAAAGCACACAAAAGCTCGTTTGGCCTTTGCAAATGCTCATCTGGACAAATAAGACTTCTGGTCTTTTGTTTTATGGTCAGATGAAACTGAATGTAATTGTTTGGCCGCAATGATGTAGCCTTCATTTGACGTAAAAAAGGAGTAGCCTTCAACCCTAATAACACCATCCCCACTGTCAAACATGGTGATGGGAACCTAATGTTTTTTGGGTGTTTTTCAGCCAGTGGACCACGGAACCTAATCACAGTAAACGGCACCATGAAAAAGAAGCAATATATCAAAATTCTCAATAACAACATCAGGCAGTCTGCAGAGAAGCTTGGGCACTAGTGGACATTTCAGCATGACAACAACCCAAAACACAGCAAAAGTGGTGAAGAAATGGTTAGCAGACAAAAACATTAACGTTTTGCAGTGGCCCAGTGGCCTCTGTGGAGGGAGCTAAAGATCAGGGTGATGGCAAGGAGACTCTCCAACCTGAAAGAGTTGGAGCTCATCGCTAAAGATGAATGAGCAAAAATACCAGTGAAGACATGCAAAAAACTGGTCAGCAATTACAGGAAGCGTTTGATTTGCTGTGATGGCCAATAACCTGGCTTTTCTATTGATTATTGAGATGGGTGTGAATAATTTTGGACATGCCACTTTTTGCTCAAATTTAAATAAAAGATGAGTAATAATTTTTTCCACAATTATGTCTCTTGTACATTGTCTTATTATCTTCTGGGAGATGCCTGTGTCATTTCTAATCAAGAAAAAACTTGCTGGTTGAATAAAAGTAACTTTAAGTCAGAAATTGCCAGAGGTATGAATAATTTCGGGCTTGACTGTATATCATCATTCATTAATATTTCTAATGTCACTACCGAGCAGTGTGGCTTTTCCTCCTGTTGCCATGGTGACTCGTGTTATCTGCGTTCTGCTGATAAGGGCACTTTCTCTCTTCATGTATGCTGATTATTCGGGGTAAACTGAGTTTCATAGGTCTGAGTTAGTTTCCCCAGAGTTCAGGCTTAAACTCTGAGTTTGTTAAACCTGCTTCTTGAAATATCCCTCTGATGTCCCTTGACGTGCATCTGCAGGTCAAGGGAAATGTATTTATTTATTTATTGCTTGCTATTTATATGTTGCTGATACATAATAGCCGCCTAAATATGCAAGTGATAGGTTTTCTTAATAAATTAAATGTTATGTATATTTGCAGCAATGTTAGACACAGTTTCTGTTAATCCTCCTTATCACCTTATCCAAAGTTTTTCCTTTGTTTGCCAAAGTATGTACGGAAGTGTGTGCACACACTTTGTTTTAACTTAGAAACTCGGGGACAGCATACACTAGGTTTATTTTCAATATTAAGGCGTGTGTGTGTGTGTGTGTGTGTGTGCATTCTTAGCTGGAGCTGAAGAAGACTTTGCTTGACCGCATGGTTCACCTTTTAAGTCGAGGATATGTCCTGCCTGTTGTCAGCTATATGCGCAAATGCTTGGAGAAACTTAATACGGACATCTCGCTCATCAGATATTTTGTAACAGAGGT
>JAQMYL010000036.1:26801148-26817252 GCA_030014365.1 Clarias pachynema
GCATCTTGGTTCCAGACCAACAAGATTAACGTTATGGAGTGTCCAGCCCAATCCCCAGACCTTAATCCAATAGAAAAGTTGTGGGCTGACATTAAAAATGCTGTTTCTGAGGCAAAACCAAGAATTGCAGAGGAATTGTGGCATGGAGCACAGATGTGAAGCAGTTCTCAGCAACCATGGTTATACAACTAAATATTAGTTCAGAGATGCACAAGAAAGATTAAACTTTTTTCTGCAATTTTGTTTAAACGGTAAATTCATCACTTTATAAAGATGAGTGATGACACTGCTATTTTTTTTGAACAGGATAATATTTGTTTTTCTTCACTTACATTAAACTAACAATACATTTAGCACATTTTTCTTCATATTGTGATTCAGAATAGAATGTGCAGGGTGTTCAATGCATTTATGTAATTTAAATGAAAAGTTATTATATGGATATAAGATAAACCTTTATTAGTCCCACAAGTGGGAAATGGAATACTAACAGCTTTACTTACTTTTTTCAACACACTGCTATTATTTTGAACACTACTGTGTGTGTGTGTGTATATCTATCCATCTATATAAAAAATAATAAACATTCTGTACCTGATTTAGGACCATGTATGTATAGCATGAAAAAAAGAAAAGGGGGGGGGGGGTAATAATAATCTGACAGTGTGAACCTAGCCTTAGTAGGTCCAGGTCATCAGCTGACTTCATTTTATTTTAACATAATGAAGATCCTAAACCTGACCAAGAGAAACAACCACAGGTCATAACACTGTCCATCCATAGTGTGCACTATGCATGATGGGTGCATTGCTTCATACCCTTCTTACCCTGACACAACCATCGATCTAAAATAAGGTCAATCTAATCAGACCACATGTCCTTTACATTACTCCAAAGCTTTCATATTATATCATATATCACATATCATATATCACATATCACACATCATATATGCTCTCGAACATGCATTTCAAATGGTGGAGAAAAATCAAGCAAATAAGAATTATCCCATGTACTAAAGAAACATATGTCTTAAGTCGTTGTTTAAAGATTGCCAGAGACTCAGCTGTACAGACATCTAGAGGAAGTGACCTTGACTGAAAATCTATATCAATTATTGCTGGCATATGTGGGTTAATCATTTTGGAGCTAACTGCATCATATATCATACTTCACACCCATCCCAATTATTTATTTATTAATTTTTATTAATTTGGTCATTGATAATTCCCACTCAACAGAAGTATGCACAATCACATGGCAGGGTGAAAGCCATCATGTTCATCTGAGGCACATGAAACTAAATGACCACATCTTTCCAAACTGTTCCAATATCAGGGAGCCACTTCCCTCAATTTTTCTCCCTTGGACTCCTGAGCATGGATAGCCATAGCATCACCAGGATTCAACCTCTCAATCTCTGGATAATAGGCAAAAACTTTTTCTGCACCATTCAGGAACCCCACATACTCACCGTTCATGAATAGCCTCATATCTTAAACAAGTGTATGAATTATATTAGACAATTTTAAAAAATTAATTGTGTGCGTTTCTATTGAAATTCTTACGTTGGTCTCTGGCCTGGTAGTTGTTGCACGTTTCATCCGGAATACCTTGGCGGTTGGCATATGCCCACACACCCGAGTGATCGCCCCCATGACAGGTCCCAGCATCCCCACAATCAATAACATTCTGGACTGAGAGGTATGCAGATGGCCACGCTCCCTTCCTCTTGATATTAATGCGATCTGTATTAGATAAAGACAAGCTTTTTATAGAATCAACAATATGAGAACAAAAACCTTAATTAACTGAACATCCACACCAAACATCCAATTCTTTTCATTCTTATCTCACATGATCATGAGTCACATGATGGTCACATGATCAATTCTTGTTTCTTTCTCACTTCCTTGTTTTTTTTCAAGGAAGTGTGGTTTTGCCAGTTCATGTGCAAGTCATGTGTTGAATGACTTGACTTATGACAGTTAAAAAAAGATCCCATCCCCCATTATGAACCTGTAGTCATGAGATGGTAAAATATTACTAAAACCCATTTTACTTTTCAACACTCCTTCTAACAAACACCCTTGAAAGTTCTGCATGAAACATTTTCCCCTCTTAAATCATGCGAGTGTACCTGCAAGTGCGCTTGTGGACCCATGAGCCCAGCAGGACCCACAGTACTGGGGGATGTGCTGATTGCGAGTAGTACTGACAAAGTTGGTGCCATTGACATTTCTCCAGTCCCATGCTTTGGGCAGCTCTACAACCCTCACGTGATCATGAAGACGCGGAACAGTCCTGAGAAAACAGATCCATTTCAAACTGGCACAAACGCAACCTCACTGGATTGTTTGAAAGGAAGTAAATGAAGGAAGTAAAGCAGGGTGCAATGTAAAACAAATAAACAAAGGGAAAAAATGGTTTCAGCTAGATTGGGATCTGCATGAGACACAGCACATGATCCCCCACTACACTATTCTGAAATATGATCCACTATGCCTGGCATTTTATCTTCCTAAGATCTGTTGAGGTTTCATTCGAATATTATACACTATCAGATACTTTACAGATTTGCTTTAGGTGTGTTTTGTGTTCTTCCTTTCCTTACCATTCAGAGGAATACTACAATAAATCATCATCAATTACAGACATTAAAGAGCTCACATGCTACTGTTAACTTTAACAAGCTCTTCTTCAAAGGCACTCTGATCGTGTTTATCACGCAGCTAAATTAATGTTGCTCACACAAAAGGTGCCAACAATCATTTTCCCGTGAAACTCGCTACACTAACAACCACAAACCCTTTCACTATCAAACGGAAGTCAGAGCAACAATTAAAACAGGTTTTGCACTAAAATTAACGCCTCAAACCCGGCGTCTTTCTAAACTAACAATGAAATTAACTAAAAAAGTTAATTTAAGGGTTACACGGTCTTACTTGACTCCCAGTTGACTTCTTCTCGGCAAAGGTTTAAAACACGGTTGGTCTTCGTTAAAATAGCGTCCGGCAAAGACACCAGACAGTGTCAACAGGTAGGAAATGAACAGCCACAGCATGATGATGTCCGTTGGGCAGCAACATGAACAGCACATGATCAGACCTGAGCTTTATATAGCAGTAGGTAGGGGCTTGGCACAGGCAATGGGGCGTTGCGGTGATGATTGTTCCCCCCTTTACATTTACTTAGCTGATCTCTCATATCGCATCCATGTGTAGCAGACGCTTCGTGATTAAACTAAATCACTTCATTTAAATCATTGGTTTTACATCAAGAGTTGCGCAAAAGATTACACCTTTTGTGGCTCCGTATAATACTCATAAATACCTCTGTCTTAATGTTGGATTACCAACAACGCCCTCTACCGCGTTTGTAAATTACTGAATGGGGGTCAGTGCTTTGACAAACTTCCCAGGGAGAAGCCCCGGGGTAGAATCAGGGCGGGGCTACATTTCAAACATGTCGGGCGGGGCTACACGGTATCTCCGCCCCAACTGTGATTCTTGTTGCCACCATGTAATATAGCCATGTCATATAACTGAGTAATTACTTTCAGAAGATGTAGAAACTATGTAACCTATAAATTATGTAAAAATAGTAAGTGAATATGAAGTTTATTCTGGATTGTAATTACACAGAATTAATTAACTGTAAATATTCAGCATATTAAATAATCTAAATATATAATAAGATTGATCTATTTATAATGCATCAATTTCATTTTATAAATTTCTTCTCACCAGTCTGCACCTTACCTCATATCTAGTGGGAAATTTGACTTCACAGTGGTACTGTACATCAGCAAATGATGTTTCTTAATCTTACATAATATTTTTCTGTTAAGATGGACATGAGGAAATTGCGGTACATACTTCTTATTGAAAACTACACAGGACCATATGTACTGTATTTCAGTTTAGTTTTTTTGTTAGTTTTTGTATTTATCCTGAGTTGTTTAAGCATTTTCTTCTACTGTCTATTTGGGCTCTGTGTTACTGTCACATGAGACATAAAGCTCCGTTAATTGTTTTGAGGGTGTAAGGCAACTGGTTTACACAAAGATAACACTGACTACTTGCTGCTCAGACGTGCGTTGCTTAAAAGAGATTGGATATTATAATGACAGAAAATACTGACTGCACAACAGGTGCCTCATAAAATGCATTAGGCCTCCCCAAATAGAACGATTGTTTGTCCAGTTTTGTACAAGACATTTTTATTGATTTGTGAAATCTTTTTATTTGGTTATTAGTTGATGGGTTAATGCACATCCACACAACCAGAACCAATGTACAATATTTCACTGTATTCTATATTTGTTGAAGATCACTTTAAATAAATCCTTCAGAACAGAATGATGCATCAGGCAGAGGGTGAACTAAAGCAATACAGTGGTTCTCACACAGGTACTGGATCCAGTTATACTTTATAAACATTACTAGTAGTGTAATGTTCATGCCACCACCCTGGCATGCCCACTGACACATAACAATCAAATTTACCCTAAATCACCTATATCAAACTGAATAATGTTAGTGTGATGTATGTGAATAATGGTAATGAGAGCAGTACAAACTAAATAGTGATAACATTTTAGATTTGTTTAATTGTGGGTAAATTATTCTAGCTGCTTTTGCCTAGAAGTGCCACAGTGGCTAACAGGCTGGTAGTGATAATAAAAGCATAAGTATCTCTTCTATTTATATCTTATTAAAACATAAAAAAAATCTTGGAACAATAAACTTTTCACATAAAAATGTGAAACATTTATTACACATATTTTTCTGGGCAGCAATGCACTTCCGTAATAACATGCAATAACAAAAATAACTAAATAAATAACAGTGTGGCACTTCTGGTGTTTACTATGAAATGTAATCCTGCAGATGCCCCTGTCCCCAAGCCTCTTTTGGCAGTAAGGGAGGATGATTCTGGCTTTCACCCCTAAAAAAGATTCTCAGTCATCCCAGTCATGGTTATCCCAAACACTTGCTTTCAATTTCTGAAGATGTTTCACCTCTCATCATCACAGTGGCAGGAATATATACCCTGTGGAGATGCTAAGTCATTGACTAATGGTGATCTGTGTGTCATTAGGGTCACATGAGTGAAGGTATGAATGACTTTAACGGCAAATAAAAAATTTACAGAGCAGACTTGTCCAGCCAATCAGAGATTTCTGAGGAGTGTCCAAAAGTACATGCCCTGAACATTGGTGTACGATTCTAACAATATCATAGAATTGTACTTTGCAGGATATGTAATGTATGTGTAGATACACTATGAACACAGTATCACATATTTTAACACAGCACATATTTTATTAATGATTTATTAATAATTATCAAACGTTTACTTAATATTGTGCCACAGAAAACCCACAATCAGACGCAGCAACTACAGCAAAATGCAGTAAAAAGTGTTTTAATTTTCGCAAGAAATAATGACAATTCATGGATGTCTAGTGCTAGGCTAATTATTAAAATCTTTCATTGCACTTCACTGGACTTTCACTAGACCAGTACAGATTGTTAAACTTCTAAATCAGTGTTTGTAGATTAGTCCTGTGGTCTTTTGATCATTTGTAAACCAAAATTATCTCTCATTTACTTCCATCCTCTATACTGCTTATCCTACAGAGGGTCACTGGACGCCTGTCAGAAGGGTCATTTTTAATGCAACTTTGTGCAAGAAATGTGGCCAGAAAAAAATTATTAATCATCACTTAAAACACTGAGATTGCATTAAAATTGAAATAGCCACAGTTGTTGCTATAAAAAAAACACTTATTAGTGAGGCTAATTAGAACAAGGACACATGGTCTGAAGAGTCCTGACTATTCCAGAGAAATGGGTGTATAAGTGTAAGAAGACTAACGCATGGAGCAAGGCATAGTGCATAGTGCGCACTGTACAACAATCAGGAGGTGGTGTTATAACTTTGCTGAACCTAGACCTGAAGCACTGACAACTGAAGACAGCTGAAGCAAATCCATGTACTGAATCAATGTTATCACATTGATGTTTTTGTGTTCCCTGATAGCACAGGCATGTTCCAGGATAAATACGCCAAAATTCATCTAGATCAAAATGTGAAACAGTGGTTCCAGGAGCATGCACACATGAATTGAGTTTGTACTTTAACCCCTGTGAAAGTCTTTGGGACATGTGGGAGAAGACTTTAGAGTGCTTCAAGTCTCCCATAATCAATGCAAGATCTTAAGGAAACGTTGGATAGAAATAAATGTGATGTTGCATTAGGTTGTCAAAAATTGGTTAGCACATACAGTATATTTTTTCTTTGCATTGTGAAAAATAATGTACACAAATATCCTTGTAACATCTTATAAATTTATTTTGATACCTTTATTTTATTGAATACAACACTATTACTTGTGTTCTTTAATGAAATAAGGTGAGTAAAAATAGTAATTTTGAGATGGTCAGTGCTTGACGGTCACACAATGAGGGATGTCTGTATTGATGTATGTAATGTTATGCTACTGCTTTTTGAGTGGTTTCAGAATAAAGAAACTAGAGCAGTTTAAGTTGATCTTCAGACTAATCTTCTCTTTTTGCTGTCTCTCTCCATCTGATCTCCTAAAGAAGCATTTGCAGAAGTGGTGCCCAGTGGAGACACCATTTTGAGAAGCGGGTCTTCAGATGCCTGGCCAAACAGAGCCAAAAGCAGGGCTACTCCAAAACCAGTAGCACGTTCACCCTGAAATACAGACATAAACTATTTGTTAGAGACTTACACAGCAATGTTATAAAACCAACTACTTAATTACCATACACTGAAGTTGCGCGCGTGCACACACACACACACGCACACGCGCACACTTTATATATATATATAGTTCTGGAAAAGAAAATAAGAGACTACTGCAAAATCATCAGTTTCTTTTCATGTATTAGTGAGATGAACAATTTGATAATTTTTTGTGAATTGCTGACAATATTTCTCCTACATTCAAAGTATAACTTTTGTTATTTAGTGTATATTTAAAAAAAAATGACATTCCAACAATATAACCCAAGATTGTGCAGTATTTACAGACCTTCAATAACCCAAATAAAACAAAATGCGCGATAATTTGCAAACATATTGTGTTAATGCTTATGACATCTTGTTGAAAGGTTTAATTGCCTTGTTCAGGGCACCGGCAGTGCTAGGGCTCAAACCAAAACCTTCTGATCATGGTTTATTAGCAATCACAAACATTGGCTCACACCTTGTTAATGATCTGATTTATCGAAATAAACTTAGATAGGCTGCCAAGTAGTATAACGGAAAAACATTTGCCCTATTGTTAGGTGATTGGACTTTCAAATCCAGATGATGCCACAGATGATACCTTGACTACAAAACTATCTGCACTCTCAGGGAGTATAAGACAGAGTTACTTTTGGCTGTTAATCACAGAGAAGAAGAAGAAGAAGAAAAAAAAAACTGTGAGCTCATGCATGCTAAAGGGAGCTGCTTGGGTTCAAGCTATGCTGTAATGCAGCACGAAAATTTTGTGGCTGGCTTCACAAGTCACTAAAAAAGCATATGCTAAACTTCACCCTCTCAACGCTCTTGGCACATCTCAACTGAGAGTGGAGTGCTAGCTAGTCGACGGGAAAAACCAATCTGGGGAAAAAACAGTTAAAGACGCTAAGACGTTATTGAAATAGTTTCAAGTATCGGTAAAAACATTTACTCACAGAGTGCACAGGTGAGGCGATATCCACATGTACCCACACACCAGGCCAGTCAAAACCCAAGTGAGAACCAATAAAGAGGCCAGCACAGGAGCTCTGAGCATTCTCACGGTCCTGCAAGACATAAAATGCATTTCACATACTGCTTTACATGTACTTTACATGGTCATCCCCCGTCAAAAAAAGGGACAACGTACTAATATTTCATTGGATCAACCTTAGCGTTGACTACAGCGTGCACATACCATGGCACTGTTTCAGCAACCTTATGCAACATCAAAGAGTATAAGAATCTTGGTATGGTTGTCTTGGAATAAATCCAATTACATCCAAAGATGCTTCTCCTTCATTCACTTTGGTGAATGTAGCCTTAGCCGGGAGGAGTTGATGTCATCAGGCGGTATCCACCGTAACCAACGTATCCAACGTAAACCTGAATGTACTGAATTCAGGTTGACCAGGGTATCACATTAATGGATTTTATTTCTTCCCCGATGTCATTGGCATACTCCAGGACAAGCAGGTCAAGATTGATCAAGGTCAAATTGTGAAAGACTAGTTCTGGGAGTATGAGAAATCATTTCCCACATTAATTGCCTACATAGTCATGATTTTAACCTGAGTAAAAGTCTTCGGGATGATCTGGTGAATACTATACAGTGTGGTCTGACTCTCCTGTCATAAATATAAGATCTCAGCCAAAAATGAATGCAAGGTTGGACTGAAATATTTTTTCTGATATTGCATAAGGTTCTTAAAACAATGTCATGTCCAAGGTACACCATATTCAAAGCTAAAGGCAAACATTGAAATATTAGTGTGTGACATTTTTGTTGGACAACGTAACTTAATGCAGCAAAATATTTGGAGTTTGATCCAAAGTTGTTGATATTTTAGCTGTCTACCACAGTATGCTGAAAAAGAAATTACATAAAAGAGACTTATTACAAATAGCAAAACTGATCTCAAAGTGCAGATCTCTTTCAGCTGCGATTCAGGGTATTTGCATTTGGATTGGGTTAACAGTAGATGGACACACATTATGCATGGTGTATCCATGTCTGGGGAACGCACAAGTAAAAACTGGGTTAAATGAGGCATTTCAACCAGTGAACAAAAACAACAGAACAATAAAACAAAAATATGAATGCAAACAAACAGAAAAAAATAATTAACTGAATACAATTAAAAAGAAAAAGCTTCATGAGAATTTCACGCAGAAGTGCTTCAAGCTTCAAAACCCACTGGCTGGCACGTTACCATGCAGATTGACAATGAGACAAACCTAAAAAGTTGAATGCCAGAATAACAAGTAGAAAGACAGCATCCTGAAGGCCTAGAAGTGCCAAAAGCTTAGTCTGGTGATTTCTATTACTAAATATCCTTATAAATAGGCTTTAGTCTTATTTGCTTATTTGCTCTAATGGCAAATAATTTGCAACCACGTATTAAAGATTAGGAATTTTAATGATTCAAAATCATTATTTTTAATATACAGTGGAACCTCGGATTGCGAGTAACGGGATTTGCTAGTGTCCTGCAAGACGACCAAAGATTTTTAAGGACTTTTGACTTGAAAAACGAACAAGTCTTGGTTTACGACGCAGAGCGTCACATGATCACAACTGAGCCAATGGTTTTTCCTCTCCCTTGTGCTGCAGAATTGTGGGTAATCGTCTCCCCTGCTGGGTCGTAGTGCGCGTCTCTTACTGATATAATCAACATCCGTGAATGCTTGTACTATTTACTATAACACTGTGACCACGTGTGTGTGTGTGTAAAACATATTTTACTTTGTGTTTGTATGCGTATGTACCGCACACATGTACGGTTTATTATAACACACGTGTTTGCACGTGTAAAGCAATTGCAAGTCTCATTAGAGAGGTTAAAGATCCATTTTCTCCCTCTCTGTATCAGCCTGCCATTATGTCTGTGTGCGTGCGCATCATTGGACACCATGCCCCTTCATACACACACCCCTCCTCCTCTCGCCTTCTCACACACACACACACACACACACACACACGCACACACACACTCTGCTCTACACAGAAACACTGCTCTGTCGCCGATTCTTTTCAAAGGTAAAGTGCAGGTTAATGTGTTTTATTTTTACTTTAGATTTTTTTATAAATTATTTTTATGTATTTTTTTGGCCTGTGGAACAAATAATTTGAGTTTCCATTATTTCTTGTGGGAAAATTCGCTTTGATTTACGGATTTACGAGTGTTTTGAAATACAAGCCTGCTTCCGGAACGAATTATGTTCGTAATCCAAAGTTCCACTTTAATGTGAAAAACAGGTAACATACCAATAATTATATCAATAATGACTCAATAACCAACAAGTTAAAAACGATGCATTTTCAAATCCTATTTATCCTACCGCTACAGAGTTTTTCATGTCTGCAACTGCAGAGGTGAATTCACTGAAGTGGAGCTCAGGGCAGTAGACAAGAGGATGTGTGAGATCACCACTGCTGCGGCCTGCTCTAACACACGCCATCTCCCACTGCTCACTGTTGGTCATGATAGCAGCATGGTATTTTCCAGTGGAGATTCCCTAAAGCAATTCACAAACACTGGCATTAAAGGGACTCTTCAGAATTTTTTTCTACTGTTCTACACACTTAAATTAAACATATTCAATGATTTCTACTTATTTCTATTATAAACAGTAATATTTACCTGTTTATTGCCTATCAGGAAATAGTTAAAAAAAAAAAAAAAAAAAAGCTAAATTGTACGATTTTATTTTTTTCCCCTAGGAATCAGGATCTTTTCTGAAAAAGTATACAGTGCATGAAAGATGCAATGTTATACCTGATGCTAAAAGAGGCTTTATAACCAGCCTCTCAGAAACATGCCTTGTAAAGCTGTATGAAAATGCTGAATGCTGTTTTAAATGCTAACAGCTTAAAAAGACTACCTAAGTGGTAAACGATTCATACATCTTTTTCTACATGTGATTTTCAAGGTTTACTCATAATCAGTGATCAGCTACGCAATTTAAAAAATGCTATCAACTTTGACATGTGCTGACCTGTTGTAGAGGTATTTTAAGAACCATTTTTTAAAATAACTGGACAAGTCTTCTATCCACCTTTATCATGACTTCCATTTCAAAACAGTCAATCGTCAGTCTGCAGGCTGAAAATGGTAACTGAGATATTTATACATACCTGACCTCCAGTCAGTGTTGCCATATCTAGGATAATGTCTGCAGAGAGATCCTTGCTGGCATATACAACCCCATCAGACAGCACTAACCTTCCCTCTGCATCAGTGTTATTTATTTCCACTGTCCTAGAGATGGAAAATGTACAGTAAATATACTTAATTTCCATAGATCTTAGGCCAGAACCAAAACCGATCATTATGCCTAGATAATTGCTTTATTGCATTAAACTGTAAACTAATGTTTGTGGTTTTAAATGTTCTTATGATACCCCATAAATACACTATATAACTCAAAGTATGTAGAAACCATTACACCCCAGAGGTGGCAAGTAACAAAGTACAGCTACTGCATTCATGTACTTAAGAGGTATTGCGTGTGTGTATCTGTACCATACTTCCCAATTAAATATTTTTTACGTCTAAAATTTACTACTCCCTAAATTTTAAATAGAGACTTGTCCCTCTTAAGCAATAACACATTGAATTTAATTTAAACATAAGCGTTTATGCCATCCCTCACACCATAACATGACTGAGTTTACTCCCTTGTGGTAAAGACAGAAACGAAACTATTCTACCAGTCCAACCAGTCCAAGTTTACTGTAATGACTGGCAGGTCATTATGAAAGCACAGATTGGTTAGCGCACCAAGGTGATTCCTGGATACTTTGGCAATGGATCCCACCTAATGTTTACGTTGTTTAAACTATTTCGCATTGTACAACAGTAGCAATGGTAGTAACTAGCAGTCTAAGCTACCGAAGTAATAGAAGATGCCAACAATGCTAAAAGAACGTGCTAGATTTGCACATTCATGTTATCAACAGCATCAACTTAAAGTGTGTTTAAAATACTTTAAAACAACTTTTATTAGTAACTAGTATAATTAGTATTTGTGTATTGTGTTCATGTACTTCTGCCACCTCAATCACACACGTATGTGGCTCTTCCTCAAACTGTTGCTACAATGATGGAAGCACTAGAACAATGACCAAATCCACTAGTGGAGGGACAGTGTCCAGCAAAATATAGGTATATTTCTGTTCAAACTCGGCTGATTCAGCAAATCTTTTACTTGCCCGATATCAATAAAGCCATCTGTGCTCTCAGCTAAACATCAGCATGAAGCACTTTGAGATCACTTACTTTCCAGAGTACAGTGTGTGGATATCATCTGGCCGGGTGGCTGTAGGCCCCACTGCATTTTCAGCCAGGCAGAACACTGCATGCAGGTTATCCTTAAACCCCTGATACAAACAGGAAAGAAATAGAACAAAAACTGTAATACTTAATTTTTAAGAACAATCACTCTTCAAAGTTTGGATGGGGGTGAGAATAACTTAAATCATCTCATGTGCACACATGAGAAGATATTCCAATAAAGTCAGTAAATACAATGTTAGACAGCCCCTCTTTCACTTGCTTCATACAAATTACAATATGGGTCCATCCTCCTAGCAGCTTGTGACTTATGTTTCCTTACGTTCCATGATGGAAGTTGTCAATAACCTCATCATCTTCCCAACCCTAGTATTTTTATACACCTAGTACACCTTTGCTCATAGAACACTATGGAGCTTTATGGTATCTATTATCTCTTTGCTTGGTTATTCTCTCATTACCAATGCTATCCCATTTTTGTGCTACGCTCATACAAATCATTTATGCATAAATTTATATTCTGCTTGATAACTGAGGCCTAATGTTAGCAACATTAGTTCAAGCACTGTAATAATTACTTAAATCTAGTGAAGTAGCAGGGCCGATTAACACCTTATTCTCAAGGGAACAAAATAAATAAGAGGCACATTTTTGGTCCCAATGTGGTTTACAGAAACCAAATCTGTTCTGTCTATGTGTCACCTTCCAGACACCACAACTTGATTTCACCCACAAAGATTCTACCAAACTCACACAAGCACCTCTAGCTTGATGCCTGAGTGCCCAATCCACTTTGTTGGCTAGCCCCATGACAGAGCTCCCCTGTCATTAAATACTCTTATGGTGCATGCTGCTGAAAGTGCAGGGGCTGAAAATTGGACATTTTGTAGATGAAAAATTTTCCATTAAGCAGTGACTGCACCACCCCAAGATATTCATGGTTAAGGACCTTGTTGATATCAGATGCAAGAGTTGTAACTCTGACTCAGGAAATTTGCCATCTATTGGACAGAGGTGCAACAAAGTCTAACACACAATGGGATATTCTCAATCCATTATTTTTTTCAGACTGATTTTGGTCTTAAAGACCCTCTATTTCCCTAAGCTACGGTTTTCAGATGCAGTCAAAGCCAGACAACCACAGTGGTGGTTCACATTGATGGAATTTCAGCATGATTCATTGAATGCCACTACTACCCCAAAACACATTTATTTAAAAAAGGTTTGCCTAAGTAGGGCAGGCAACTTAATTCTATGTTTGGGGTGGAAACAAGAATGTAAACACAGCAAAATGATCAATGTTCTGTTCTGGTGAATATATTTATGAAAGAAAATTGTCCTGCAACATGCAGAAAATGCACAATTAGCATTTGCTCACCACTGTGGTTTACCTGGGCAATATACTGAAAAAATCTATGCCAACAGAATGCTGAATGGTCTTGGAGAAAATATCTTGAAAATACAATCCTGCATCAAACTTTGCAAAGATCTTCAGCCTACAGTCACCTAAGCAGAACAAGGGAGCAAATATTGAGCATGTACATCATCATCCTGAACTTTAACTTGTTGAACCCTACGATCAGTTCCTGTTTGCCTGGCATGCAAACATGCAACACGCATCTGGCTTTGGGAGTCACTTGGCTCAAACTTGCAGAGCACTTTTTTAGCTGGTCCAGATCAAGGTTGGATCATGTTCTAATCATGAAAAACAAACTGTTCCAAACTGGGACAAACTGTTCCTTTGATTGGGACCAGACCAAGATCACATCCAGAAAGGGTCTTGGTTGTTTTTGTCATACTGTGTGTCACTGATGATAGAACTAATAAATAATGATTAAATCACTAGACTACAATATCAGACATTGCTTTTGATTTGAGATTCAACAGAATAATCATAAAATTAAAACACAAACTAATTAAACTGGCCTGGATGAATTTATTACCACTAGTACAAATTAGACACTGCTGTTTGGTATCATCTGTGTACCACAATAAACGTGGAGAAAGAAAAAGGAGAGAGTTGTTTAAGGAGACAAGAAAGAAAATAATCGACAATAATAAGACCTTCTTCAAGCAGCTTAAGACCATCTCCAAGCACATTAATAATGCTGTGACTGCAGCTGCCAATATTATTAAGAAGTATAGAGTTTCGGGGACTGAAGTCAACCTCCCTGGACATGGCAGCAAGAGGAAAATTTAATTGAAATTGAAAAAAAATATTACGAATGGTAACCAAAGAGCCAAGGACAACTTCCAAAGAAATTCAAGGTGTCAGATCACACCATTTGTCGCTGTTTGAGCAAATGAGGACTAAATAGTTATTGACCGAGAAGGACTCCATTGGCAAGGCAAATCATAAAGACGCGAGACTGGAATTTGCCAAAAAGCATACTCACAAGCCACTGCTTCTGGGAGAATGTCCTTTGAACAGATGAGACAAAACTTGCTTTTTGGCAAGTCAAATCAGTTGTATGTTCACAGACGTAAAAATTAAGCTTGCAAACAAAAAGAACACTTAACCTAGTGTGAGACATGGAAGAAGCCTGTTTATGTTTAGGGGCTGCTTTGCTGCGTCTGGCACAGGGTGTCTATGCAGGGCACAATGAAATCTCAAGACTACCAAGGCGTTCTGGCACAAAACATACTATCCAGTGTGAGAAAACAGGATACTAACCCAAAGCACACAGCTAACAACACCCAAGAATGGCTAAGCAGAAAAAAAGGAAAGAAAAAAAACACTGGACTATTCTGATGTGACTTTCTGTGACCCTGATCTATTGAACATCTGTGGAAAGACCTGAAACACACAATCTGGAGAAGGCACTTATCAAATCTGAAACAGCTGGAGCAGCTTCTCATGATGAGGCCAAACACCCTGTCAACAGGTGCAGTATCACTGAGAACTACAAAAATAGCTTGATTGTAGTGATTGCCTTAAAAGACTGTGCAACAAAATATTAGGTTAAGGGTCTCATCATTTTTGTCCAGGCCAGTCTTATTATTATTATAATTATTCTCTTGAATCACAATTCAAAAGCAATGTCTGATTTTTATTAGTTGATGCTAATGAAAAACAATTATTACTACATTTGTTAGTTTCAAGTTATTTCAGTGACTATTGTGGATTTTCCATTCTTTAAGGGAAGGGTACCAACAATTTCATCTGAACATGGCGGATTGTTCACCTGCTTGATAGTGGCTTTAAAAGCTCCCAAAATAGCAGCTGCTCCACCACAATCTCTTTTCATGCCAGGCATTGTGCTCTGTGAAGAGAAGAAAATATGTGATTAAATTGCAAAACAGTACAAACATTACTTGAGAAAAGGGATAAAAATGAATAGAATGCATTTCACTGTTTTATATTCTGTCCTTTAACAGGCATACAAAGAAAGATGATAATTTACAACATGATCAGGTACATAAATGTTTGAATATTTGATGTGATGGCAAGTGATGTTGAAAGTATGTATTCTCCAAATCATGTGAAGGCACATGAAAGTACAGTATTTTTTATTTGTGGACCCCTTTTTAGGAGACCAAATTTAATTGGAAAATTAACTGTTCAGCCGTTTCATGTCCAGACGGGTTATTTTCTCATTACTCAACAAAGAATATACAGTATGGCCAAATAAAAAGGTCAGGCGATAAAATTACATGTGTAGCATGTGCATTTGAAATATGATGCTTTTCAATGTGAAATCCAAAGAACTGTCACTGCAAGTGAAGCAAACAATTAATTGAAATAATCTAAACAAATCCACCAGTGATAGCAAAAATAGCCAAATAATGTATTTAGTGGGCTAAAGAATGGCAAAATCCTTGGAACGCCACAATAAGAAAGAAGAAAGAATCCTTTGAGACAGATGAACAGATTAAGAATACTATATTAAAATTAAACAATAGTCTAAATAAATACGGAGGGTTGTACAATGTTAACCATTGGTAATTCCCAGAGGTTAGGCCAGAGACTAAGGGTGCTTTCACACCTACAGCATTTGGTGCGCACCAAACATGTTTGGTCCCTTGGTTCGGTTCGTTTGCGTTGATG
>JAQMYL010000036.1:26914076-26927423 GCA_030014365.1 Clarias pachynema
AACATTTCAACGCGACAAAGGTGGCATTCTCCTCGGCGGAACGTCAGAGTAAATGATGTCGTAATCATCAAAGAGGACATGCTGCCAAGAAGTCAATGGCAGCTGGGTAGAGTGATTGAAGCTGTCAAAGAGAGTGATGGATTTGTTCGGCGAGTTAAGGTAAAATTAGGACAACGAAAACTCACCAGCAAACATGATCAACCTTCCAAACCCACAATTGTTGAAAGGCCCATCCAGAAATTGGTGGTGCTTCTTGAAGAAGAGTAAATAATACCCTGGTTGATACCCTCATCAGTCCAAATTGTTTTCGAAATGCTTTCTAGTCATTACATACATTTAATTAAACTAAAATGTGGTCATATTAAGGTTCAAAATCATGTTATGATTCATTTGCAGTTTGTTCTGTTGATTCACCATAACACGATTGGTGGGAGTGTAAATGACAGCAAAATGGTTGTGTCTCTTTAAATTAATTGTACGTGTTACGTGCATTACGCTGTGAGGGGCGGGATAATGAAACTTAATCAGATCATTAGGGAGAAGCGTGAAGATTCATATTCCTTCGAAGCATATGGAGAAAAAATTTAGTTTTTGGTGAATGCAGTTTGATTCAGCTCAATTTAAACTTAGTACCCTTTGGTAAAGCGGAGCGAGGTATGGGAAGCTGACATATGTTGCATTTTTGTACTTTATTTCGAAGTTATATGAGCTCGCTTTGTACAGTATGTCATGAGCTCTACTTGTTAATAAGTTGTTTCAATCTATCCTTATTCATTTTACTGTTCATTATTTTTTATGGTTCTTTGTAAATGTGCAGTTTCTTTATGATATTTATTTGATTATTGTTTCTTTGTGTAGTTTCACGGTGCTACGCAACTAAAGCTCAATGGCGCTCTGCAAGGGTGAAATAAAAGAGAGATAAGCACCCGTCTAAAGCACTCTGTGTCCCGTTTTTATCGATACCGAAGGGCAGCTACATACTGTGTAGTACCCTCGTGATTTATCTTGTATCAGATACTCCAACTTCTAGGACATCTTGCTTGGTTGTTCCTGTAAAACACACACACAGGAGGTAGCAGTATCAATCAGTAAATACAGAGATGCTATGGATATTCTTCTCTCTCTCTGTGTATTTCAAATTCCCTGAATCCTATGTTTCCTCCTTTCAATGTATAAAATAGACAGACAATGGTTCACAATACAAACGTCAGTAACACTGTAAAGGGTGACCATCTATCCCTTTCTAACTTGGGTCCTGTCTACTGAGAAGTAGGGAGCACATATTGGGGAAAGGGGAATGTTTGCTATGTTTGAGTCCAGGTCTTATGTCCCTAAAATAATGGGTGAATCAGTTACTATGAGGTCCTTCCCATTTTGCCTTCAGCAGTGTGATTTTTAACCATCCACCTCCCCTATCCATCCAGGGTCATATCTCTGAAGCAGGTGCACTAGCATACGCATTCATTCTTAGTGCAGAATCACCCAGAGTATTCACTCAACCTTCTTCTGTATTTTGGAAACAGTGTGCTTTAATCTCAACTACTACTAAATGTTTTGGATGCTCAGATTGTCAGTGCATTGTACAGATACTCAGCAACAAAATGCAGTTTAGCATCTACCAGACAAAAGGGATGTAAATGAACAGATTAAATCCCCAATGGGAAATTCTACTCTACTAACTAAAAAAAACTAGCTAGCTAAGAAACCTTAGCAGGAGAGATTGACAACATACAATGCACATGCAAATGTCACTCTGTCACTCGTTTGCACAACATGATACATTTCAATACTTTGTGGTGATGAGGTAATGAGTTGAGGTAGTGGGAGGAGAAACAGTAAACATTCCTTGTAAGTAACAGCAAAGATAAAAATATAAGTGCAAATAACAAGTAATAAATAATATGCAAAAGAGCAATTACAGGTTGGTATGAACAATTGTTAGATGGTTGTTGATCAATGTGTTTGCGCGTACAAGGCTGTGAATGGATATAGGAGAATGCCCACTCTGGACATGATGAGTGGGTGACTTGGCACAGGCATGGGGCACGTGGCCAAAGCTTAACTCAAAACTGGATCTTTTCATGGGGCATGGACTGGTGCTGGTACTTGGTAGTGGGTCAGAGCTTGGAACAGGAACTGGGTCTGAGCTGGAGCTTGGCACAGGGACTGCATCTGAGCTGGAGCATGGCACTGGGTCTGAGCTGGAGCTTGGCAAGGGCACTGGGTCTAAGCAGGTGTCCTTTGGGCCTTTGAGGAATGCTTGGTGCCGGTACAACACCTAGAAAGTCAAGTTGTGGTGCCAGCATGATGTCTGGTTGAATACTTTCCTTATCTCCTCTGTAAGGAGTCTTGAAATTGCTAAAACAAGGGTCACTGGTGTCCCAAACAGCAGTTACCCCATTACCAAGCTCTCCCCGTAAAAAGGATGATAATGTACACCACTCTAGATTGCTCTGTAGAGAAGGTTGAGCATTGGAGCTTCAGCAGCAGGAAGCATTGTGACAGGAAAAAGCGGCAGATTCCAAGTTCACTATCATAAGATTAAGCATTGGAAAAACAAGGTTTGTATTGGACAGGTAGAGTGTCTGATTCAACTGCTGAATACTATGCTAACGAGTGCCCAGCAGTGGAGTTGCCAGAACTGAGGTGAACAAAATATCAGATTTTAGAGAATTTAGCAGAGAAATAGCAGTTTTTAAAGAATTTATTTGAACAGTGGCAGATAAAACACTCTTAAGGAGCGAATAGAGAAGCAATGATGAACTGTAGAAAGCCTGTGGTTACTCTGAGGTATTATGACGTAGGTGGAATCCTCAGAGAGTGAATAGATATCAGCAGTAAAGCAAAGCCAGTCATTAATCAGTGAGAGATTTCACAAATCTAATGTTCAGTTAGTCTCTCCAAGACAAAACTCTTTTAGCAGCTATTGCTAGTACTGCTATGAACTTGAAGTCCCTGTGCTGCTAGTGCTGAATGACATATGCAGAGGGGAAAAGTCACATACATTGTGATCTGCCTGTTTTCATTCAAGTCATATGGCCACGTATTGGCTATACAGTATATACAATAAAGGACCACACACGAAAGTGACTCAGGTCCGACCTAAAAAACATTAGATTGGCATGTTCAGACACATTAAAAAATAAGATCTGGGTTATATTCGAATAAAAAAATTGGAATTGAGTCACTTCAGACTTGTAATGTAAACATAGCCGTAGACAACGTAAATGTAGTGCAATATTTCGCTTAGGGAGTGTAGTGAAATATATGTCGCAGAGAGTTGGGCAATGCCCTTCCCTCCTCCTCTAATTCCACCTACTGTACAACAAATCAATCAAGTGTCATCAATCTGCCCAGTGCTTGTGTTGAGTTTTAAGAGTTCTGCTCTATTTGTCTAGGTAGCTGTTTTGTGTGTGTGTGTGTGTTTGTGTCGATTTGATGTACTGCAGGTTGCCTTTGACTAGTACATAATCTCATGGTCACAGTCCCACTTCCAGTCCATTTAATGTTACAATTTATATATTTAAAAAATTAAGGCAAAATTTAAATGTTTCCTTATATTTCTTACTTTTCTTCTAGATGTGAAGCCAACTGCACACACACTAAAATAGAAATAAACCCAGCTAAAAACAGAGATCCAGACTACCTCACGCTCACCAGGCAATTTGTAGGGTTGTCGGCCAATCAGTAAAGCTAGGTTAAACTCTGCCTTTAAGTGGGGCTGCAGGAGGGGTAATCTAATCACCCTGTTAGTTTTTAGAAGTATTTAAAAAACTTTAAGCAGCCGGAAATATATTACACTAAGGTTGTTAATAACTGCGCATACAATCACTGACTGTAGTTATTTATGTTTAGTATATGTAGGCAGCGTCATTACAGTTACTTGAATTCGCATTTAAAGGGGCTGTCACTCGGCACACTCGGCGGTGTCTTCGCGATCCCTTTAAGAAGTTTTGTCAAACGTGTGTGTGAAGACACGAGCCTCCTGAAGTTTCCCCCTTATTTCCCTTTTGTTCCGTTTATTCGCGTTATTATCCCACCGAAACTCTCGTAATGGCTGAGATATCGAAAGGGGTCAACGCCGGAAAATTGGCTAGTAATGTCCAGAAAAGGATAACGCGAGCACAGGAGAAGGTAAGAGATGAAAAACGTCTTAAACATTTATTGCAATTCGAATGCCTTATTTTATATATCTGTAGTGTTTTGCAATTAAATTTTGTGCAACGGTGTATTAGATTGATTGTCTCTTTCAACTTGGGTTCGCTGGCAAAACGTCAGGAACGCAGCGCAATTTGCTGTTGAAATCTGCGGCACTGGTGCTGCTTCTCTCTAGAGGAATTCTTGACTTAAAAAGACCCTTCTACTTATTTCACATAGAGCCTGTTTACATTATCGCTTATGAAGAACACAAATTCTTTTTTTTTAAACGTTTCCGACAAACCGTCTCATTTGCTTCATATTTCTCGGGCTGTGTTAAAGCAAATGACACAGCTGTTATAGTAATATAACTCTTTGGAAACTGTTTTTTTTAAAGAGGCATAATCAAATTCCTGCAAGTGTTCTTGATTGGTTGACCAACATTAAAGATATCAAAAGGGGTAGTAATAATGTATGCTATATCAAAGGGTTGTAATTTTAATTATGCATACAGATTTACGCATACAGGACCGATGGCAACACTTTACTATGGTCCACATATACAGTCACCTCTGAAAATAATAAAATAGCATATTTACACCAAACAACTGCCATGCGATGGATAGGGCACTCTGTCCAGGGTGTACCCTGCCTCGTGCCCTAAGCCTCCTGGGATAGGCTCCAGGTCCCCACGACCCTGAACACAGGATAAGGCGGTATAGAAGATGACTGACTGACTGACACCAAACAACTTACACCTTTTGTTTGAACCTGCCTTTTTATGTGATCACACATAGTGGAACATGTACAAAGCCGAGTGTTACTTGCAGCCCAGATGGGCCTTGTCAATTCCTGCCTCAGGTGCTTGGTGGGATTCCTCCAGTATGGTTGAATACTTTCCTTATCTCCTCTGTAAGGAGTCTTGAAATTGCTAAAACAAGGGTCACTGGTGTCCCAAACAGCAGTTACCCCATTACCAAGCTCTCCCCGTAAAAAGGATGATAATGTACACCACTCTAGATTGCTCTGTAGAGAAGGTTGAGCATTGGAGCTTCAGCAGCAGGAAGCATTGTGACAGGAAAAAGCGGCAGATTCCAAGTTCACTATCATAAGATTAAGCATTGGAAAAACAAGGTTTGTATTGGACAGGTAGAGTGTCTGATTCAACTGCTGAATACTATGCTAACGAGTGCCCAGCAGTGGAGTTGCCAGAACTGAGGTGAACAAAATATCAGATTTTAGAGAATTTAGCAGAGAAATAGCAGTTTTTAAAGAATTTATTTGAACAGTGGCAGATAAAACACTCTTAAGGAGCGAATAGAGAAGCAATGATGAACTGTAGAAAGCCTGTGGTTACTCTGAGGTATTATGACGTAGGTGGAATCCTCAGAGAGTGAATAGATATCAGCAGTAAAGCAAAGCCAGTCATTAATCAGTGAGAGATTTCACAAATCTAATGTTCAGTTAGTCTCTCCAAGACAAAACTCTTTTAGCAGCTATTGCTAGTACTGCTATGAACTTGAAGTCCCTGTGCTGCTAGTGCTGAATGACATATGCAGAGGGGAAAAGTCACATACATTGTGATCTGCCTGTTTTCATTCAAGTCATATGGCCACGTATTGGCTATACAGTATATACAATAAAGGACCACACACGAAAGTGACTCAGGTCCGACCTAAAAAACATTAGATTGGCATGTTCAGACACATTAAAAAATAAGATCTGGGTTATATTCGAATAAAAAAATTGGAATTGAGTCACTTCAGACTTGTAATGTAAACATAGCCGTAGACAACGTAAATGTAGTGCAATATTTCGCTTAGGGAGTGTAGTGAAATATATGTCGCAGAGAGTTGGGCAATGCCCTTCCCTCCTCCTCTAATTCCACCTACTGTACAACAAATCAATCAAGTGTCATCAATCTGCCCAGTGCTTGTGTTGAGTTTTAAGAGTTCTGCTCTATTTGTCTAGGTAGCTGTTTTGTGTGTGTGTGTGTGTTTGTGTCGATTTGATGTACTGCAGGTTGCCTTTGACTAGTACATAATCTCATGGTCACAGTCCCACTTCCAGTCCATTTAATGTTACAATTTATATATTTAAAAAATTAAGGCAAAATTTAAATGTTTCCTTATATTTCTTACTTTTCTTCTAGATGTGAAGCCAACTGCACACACACTAAAATAGAAATAAACCCAGCTAAAAACAGAGATCCAGACTACCTCACGCTCACCAGGCAATTTGTAGGGTTGTCGGCCAATCAGTAAAGCTAGGTTAAACTCTGCCTTTAAGTGGGGCTGCAGGAGGGGTAATCTAATCACCCTGTTAGTTTTTAGAAGTATTTAAAAAACTTTAAGCAGCCGGAAATATATTACACTAAGGTTGTTAATAACTGCGCATACAATCACTGACTGTAGTTATTTATGTTTAGTATATGTAGGCAGCGTCATTACAGTTACTTGAATTCGCATTTAAAGGGGCTGTCACTCGGCACACTCGGCGGTGTCTTCGCGATCCCTTTAAGAAGTTTTGTCAAACGTGTGTGTGAAGACACGAGCCTCCTGAAGTTTCCCCCTTATTTCCCTTTTGTTCCGTTTATTCGCGTTATTATCCCACCGAAACTCTCGTAATGGCTGAGATATCGAAAGGGGTCAACGCCGGAAAATTGGCTAGTAATGTCCAGAAAAGGATAACGCGAGCACAGGAGAAGGTAAGAGATGAAAAACGTCTTAAACATTTATTGCAATTCGAATGCCTTATTTTATATATCTGTAGTGTTTTGCAATTAAATTTTGTGCAACGGTGTATTAGATTGATTGTCTCTTTCAACTTGGGTTCGCTGGCAAAACGTCAGGAACGCAGCGCAATTTGCTGTTGAAATCTGCGGCACTGGTGCTGCTTCTCTCTAGAGGAATTCTTGACTTAAAAAGACCCTTCTACTTATTTCACATAGAGCCTGTTTACATTATCGCTTATGAAGAACACAAATTCTTTTTTTTTAAACGTTTCCGACAAACCGTCTCATTTGCTTCATATTTCTCGGGCTGTGTTAAAGCAAATGACACAGCTGTTATAGTAATATAACTCTTTGGAAACTGTTTTTTTTAAAGAGGCATAATCAAATTCCTGCAAGTGTTCTTGATTGGTTGACCAACATTAAAGATATCAAAAGGGGTAGTAATAATGTATGCTATATCAAAGGGTTGTAATTTTAATTATGCATACAGATTTACGCATACAGGACCGATGGCAACACTTTACTATGGTCCACATATACAGTCACCTCTGAAAATAATAAAATAGCATATTTACACCAAACAACTGCCATGCGATGGATAGGGCACTCTGTCCAGGGTGTACCCTGCCTCGTGCCCTAAGCCTCCTGGGATAGGCTCCAGGTCCCCACGACCCTGAACACAGGATAAGGCGGTATAGAAGATGACTGACTGACTGACACCAAACAACTTACACCTTTTGTTTGAACCTGCCTTTTTATGTGATCACACATAGTGGAACATGTACAAAGCCGAGTGTTACTTGCAGCCCAGATGGGCCTTGTCAATTCCTGCCTCAGGTGCTTGGTGGGATTCCTCCAGGTCCCCACAGTCCAAAGACAGGCAGGTTAGGCTTATTGGTGTTCCCAAATTGACCATAGTGTGTGTGTGTGTGTGTGTGCGCGCGCGCGCATCATTGTCCGTGTATATACACATATGCGTGTGTTGTTCAAGTTCAAGTTCAAAGTTCAAAGGCTTTTATTGTCATTTCAACCATATACAGTTAGTACACAGTGAAACGAAACAACGTTCCTCTAGGACAGGACCGTGTTGTGGTGTCTGTGGTTGCCAGTGGATCCTTTGGGTGTCATGGGGTTGTCAATGAATGAGCTACTGTAGCTCAAATTGCTGAAAAGGTTCATGCGGTTTTCATAGAAAGGTGTCAGAACACATCACTTGTTTGGTGTTATGGTAAGTATTATACACACAATTACTTTTCAGAAGAATTACCTGTCTGAAAAATGACAGTAAACATGATGTGACCAGTGGTGTAGCTAGACTATGGATTGCGTGTTTGAAACCCCTAAAAAGATTTTCTTTTTACAGATGTTTGTGTGAGTAATTAACAAATATATTAAATAGCCACTTCATTAAATACACATGTTCATCTGCTTATTACTGCAAATATCTAATCAGCCATTCACATCGCAGCAGTTCAATGCATTTAGACATGTAGACATGGCCAAGCTCATCTGCTGAAGTTCAAATCAAACATCAGAATGGGAAAGAAAGGTGATTCAAGTGACTTTGAATGTGGCATGTTGTTGCCAGATGTACTGGGCTGAGCATTTGTAAAACTGCACAATCTACTAAGACTTTCATGCACAACCATCTCTAGGGTTTACAGAGAATGGTCTGAAAAAGTGAGCAACTCTCGCAAAAATGCCTTGTTGATGCCAGGGGTCAGAGGAGAATAGCCAAATTGGTTCAAGCTGATAGAAAGGCAACAGATAAAATAAAAAATCTTGTTTCAAACAAGAATGTCAAAGAACATCCTTGAATGCACCACATGTTGAACTGTGAAGCAGATGGGCTTCAGAAACAGAAGACCACACTGTTTGCTGCTTTTGCCAGCTAAGAACAGGAAACTGAGGATACAGTTCACATGGGCTCACCAAAATAGGACAAGAAGATTGCAAAAACAAAAGTTCAGCTAGTGCATTTTATATTCATTTTATGGACATCTTAATAGTATCAATGTCAAATACCATGTCTTATACAGCAGTGGTGGTGTAGTGATTTCCATATAGACAAATGAGATATTTTGGGCTGTCATATATGTCTTTTTACTAATGTCAGTTATTAGCCGAGATTAATAATGTAGCATCCACCCAAAATACATAAGTGCATCATACTTGTTAAATAGTACAGATCAAGTTGTCAATTTAACTATTGACTTTAGCACATCTCTGTTAGGTATCCTGCTTCTCTTCATGTTTTTTTTTTTTTTTTTTTTTTTTTTTTTTTAAATTTAACAATGTTGTAATTGTATGCTACCCAGTCCCCAGCATTTGTATTATATGTTGTAGTTTTTTTAGTACATGCCTCATTCCTGTTCTTGGTGAAAGTGCTGTTGATGTAATGATAATGTTCTAAATCATGCTTATTTTAAAGACTTGTGTGAACTTAGGGCTGATATGTGAAATAATGAAGGGTACACTTTAGGCATCAGATACAGTATACATGAGCTTCTGTTCCTTATTTAGATGCTTATAAGGGAGCACTTAGTCATGTCCATGATTCACAGTGGAAATACCAGATCTAAATATTGCCCTCCACTCCCAGTGAACAGACTTTATGTCAATCAACATTTTCCCAATATACCCCCACACACCTGTCCTGTCCCAGAGTGCCATTTGGCAGGACAAGAAAAGAGGCTATGAATAGAAGATAGGCATCCCTGACAGCTGTGTAAATGTGAGGGGCTTTTTGGATCGTGTGAGAGGTGTGCATATTTTTAGATCTGCAGTTGACAACTCTCAATAGTTAGGGCCTGTTACATGTCATAAATGTATGAATACTCAAACTGTCTATTAGATATATTACATTTAGAGCTCATCAACCAATCTTATCAAATCTAAGCCTTATCATTATGATGTTGAAACTAATTGTACAACATAAAGCATGGTTTGCAACATCCATCAGTTTATATTTAAAGCACATTTAACTATAAGGCGCACGTAGTGAATTTGTGAATAATTATAATTAAATATTTAATACTAATAGAAATGTAAAAGGGAATCAAAATAAGTCTAACATTACCTAATTTTGCTTCTATCTAAGATGACTGCATCTACAGGTAGCACACATAGGTCGTTCTATCAAAATCCTGATTTCAAAGATTTCATCCATAAATTAAAAAAATATAAATACATTTTTCTTTGAACCATAAAAACAAGGTCTTGGGTAATTTGGACTATTACACTAAAAACATATAACTGATAATTTATCATATTTTTATTCACATTTTAACAAATAGGTCCTTGAAAATACTCATTACAACTATCCTAAACACCAGAAACATTTGAAAAAAATAAATAATTAGCATTTTTGAAAATTTATTATTTACAGCCCTGCACATCATTACATGTAGGTCTGAGGGAATACTTTTTCATAAATGAATGCATTTTATTTTACTGATTCCTGTCAATACACTCTACCCTGTGTTTTATGATATTATACAGATACCTGACATATTTTAGAATCCATATTCTAAAAATTAAATAGCAGAACTTGTGTTATTCACACAATGTGAAAAGTAAGATTGATTATTTTATTTTTGCAATTCTAACCCTCTTAACATAAACATAAATAATGCTCAACCCAGTTTCCCAGAACAACCAGCTATTTATAAAGTAACTAATGAATCTACCTCGGTTCAGGTGAGCACCCGCATCACCTGACCGAGGTGCCTTCTGGGAAACTGAGTCTACTAACAAAAACTACAAAACAAAACAGTGCCCTCTAGTGGTGAACCCTCACCACTAGAGGGCACTGTGGTGAACCCTTACACAAAGAACTTTATTTTGGCTAAGAATAATCTAGATAAAAAAACAGTATACAAAATGCAAACGGCCTATACAGAATGATAACATAAACATATTTCATAGAACAAACTTTTACTAGCACTAACTGAATCAAATTCTAGCCAGGCAAAACTAAATTGATATTTGATAGAAAAATGTCATTACTAGGGATGTGTTGGTAAAGTCACAGTTCAGTGTCTTATACTAAATTTGATACTAAATACTAAAGATACTACATTTTGAAAGTATTATTACCACATACATTCCAGAAACTCATAACTGGGGGCATTCTCGAAACATTCTCCAACAGAAAATGTATTGCGTTTGTAGCAAAATAGTTCCATCAAGTAGGCTCTGCATGGTGTTATGTAGTCTGTGAGCAAACTTAAGTGAATTAACTGATAAAACAGATTTTTTGACGAAGTGAAAGTATTATACCAAATGGCCTCTCAGTCAAATTCCACACCAAGTTCGCAAAGCTCCATGGACCAGACTGAACAAGAAACTATGACAGGATCTTTAAGCATAGTGAACAAATTATACAAATAAGAATCACGCCCACAGTCCAAAGACATGCAAGTTAGGCTATTTGGCCTTTCCAAATTGCCCGTAGTGTTTGGATGGATTGTCCAGGGTGTACCCCACCTCATGCCCTAATCTCCTGGAAAAGGCTACAGGTCCCCCGCGACCCTGTATACAGGATAAAGCAGTATAGACAATGAGTGAGTGAGTGAGAGTAATATACTGGTTATTTAATTTGGTTATTTGGCTTGTGAATTCTTGGCATTTCCAATTTGAACTAGGTAAATTAATTTATTTAATAATACATTTTATAAACAGCTTATATATTATTGTCTATTTTCTGTTAGAACACTAAGCATTCTTATTTTTTGAGTAGGATGCCTGAGTTTTTAGTTTTTTTTTTTTTAATAGTTAATAAATTGTTTAAATAGTTAATAATAATAATAATAATAATAATAATAATAAATAGTTAGTTTAATAGTTAAATAATAGTAGAGGCTTATCTCTTGAAAAGCAGTTAAACAGTGAGATAATTCCACACACCTTTAGAGCACTTTGGGCACGTGGCATGGCCCCCTTTACGTGCCACTCTCCTTGCTGCTAATGCGCAATGGCGGCAGTAGAGTGACGGAGTGGACTTACAAACACAGCGGCTCTTGCATGCTTCTCAACAGGGTCTGGGTCAAGCCTGAGGTCAATTGATATATACTTCCCGTCTGCTGTGCCTGACTTAGAGACCCCACCTCTTCATACACCTGCAGAAGGTGAGGCTGCATAGGGGTGAGCGGGCCCATATGACCATCAATGGTGCTTCCGTGACAATACAAAAAGAAATTACTGTTTAAGCTGAGAAGCGTGGTGTGCACTGAAAAGGGGATTTACATGTAGCTTGTCTTCCACACACAACCTTCTTTTTGCACATTTAACCACACTTCAATCTTCTTACGTTTATGTAATAATCTAATAATGGTTATTAACATTCATCGGAAATGGTTGCTCTTGAAACTACAGAACAAAAAGCCATAAAGTACTCTTAGTTAAACCAAAAATGTAAATCTTTACAGTTGCCATATCATTACTGTATTATGTAGTTACAGTAGTACACAACAGAAAGAAAATACCTTGCAAGGGTAGTAAAATCAAGCTATGAACTGTGTGCTGAATGTGCTTGCTCTGATTTCTAGATGATGCAGAAACTAGGGAAGGCTGATGAAACCAAAGACATAGCCTTTGAGGAGGATGTGGCTAACTTCAACAAGCAGATGGTGAGACAAAATATCATTCTCTTTATAACCTACTGCTTAATTCTTCACTTCTGATGTATATGTCTATAATGAAAATGTTGTACATTTGAATAAATGTGAATCTACATTTTGAGTAAAACATGAGATACTTTGTGATTGCACTGTCTGCCACTTGAGTGAGACATGGTTGTATATCCATGATTTATATGTATTATAAAAAAAATTTCTGTGAAGCTGCTGTGCAACAATGTTCTAAATTTAAATGACTTTTTGATAAATGTATACTGTATATAAACATAAAGTCATTTACATTTAGATTATGAATTACTTATGCTGGGGACACACTACGTGATTTTAGACAGGAATTTTTATAGGTTTAAAAATTTTCCTGTGTCTGTCCTAGTTTGTACCAGTCAGCAGATGATGGCCAGTTGGCATAGAAAGCTGTAAGTTTATGAAGGTTGTGTGTGAAGCAAGTGTGTGAGGAAAACAGACTGAGGAACAAACTACTCCTGACATGAGTTGCAGTATATCAAACCTCCCCGACCGAGGAATGTGTTCAGTCAGTAGCCAATGAACATAGAGGAAACGGGATCATTCACTCTCCCATGTTCGGGTCTCTATTAATTTATTGATTCATTCAATCATTCATTTGTTTATTTATTCATCATGCGATTACAGGTGTAAAAACAACAACAACACTGTGCGCATTGTGTGCTGGCACATTCAAAGACAAAAGTGGCAGGTTTTATTAAGCTCAAATTAGGGGTGGGCGGTATACACGGTTAACCGGTAGAAATTTGTCAACCGGTAGAGATTTTGGTCTATCATCTTATCGCGGTTGAGATCACGTGACGTTGCACGTTA
>JAQMYL010000036.1:27238517-27249071 GCA_030014365.1 Clarias pachynema
GGCTGGGGCGGGCCAAATAATTTCATAAAAGCGGGACCCGCGGGTTGGAAAAATACCCGACCCGCGCATCACTAGTTCCCGGTATCGGGGGACTTTTAACGAGTATGAGTACTTTAAAAAATGTGGTATCGAGGCCGATACCCGATACCGGTATCGGGACATCCCTACTAATCTTTGTATGAAAATGATTGGTTTTGATCCAAGAGCCACTCTTTCAGAATTTGAGCCTGATAAATCTTGTCATTTTGTCCTGGAACATGCCTCTGGCATCAGGGAAGAAAAATATTAATTAAAGGGATAACTGGTTTAATCAATATATTCACGTATGTAGTTTACTTACTTTATTGCCACTTTACATAACATAAAAACATTGCAGTAATTATCTAAACAACTGCCCAAATATATGTTTATTTAAATCCAAATGGTGACCTTTTTATTTTGGCCAGGTAGTCTATACTGTATATGTGTGTACACTTTTCATTCTAAAGCCTAAAGCATGATAGAGATATTTCATGAAACCTGTTTGCGCTTGAAGAAACCTTTCTTGTCACAGTTAGGCAGATAGAGAGACAAAGCCATAACTCTGGGTATGTCCTTCATCTTCCGGACAGTTGTGTCCAGCTTCCTCCGACATAGTCCCTGTAATTAGCACAAATCAGCAAAAGAGTTTATATATTTACAGTATACCATGGCACCATATCATTAGAAAACAATGAAGTGGGACCATGATGAAAGGTAACTGCACGGAACCATTTAAAGTAGTAAGACATAATGGAAAGATTGCAAGCTTGATATGACCTTTGAGACATACCATTTCAGACTGGATCTTCTCTACTTTGAGGGAGGGGTAATCAAAATGGTCCAGGTATCTATGCCTGGCCTGTATCTGCTTTCTGTCCCTATGAAATGCCATGACCTTCTTGTTATTGATGTGGTCTTGAGGAAACAATAACACCTTGGAATGGTAAAGTGGATCCTCTTTCACTGGACCCAGGACATCATCTGGAGACTTTTTATCTATGGATGGGAATCACCAAACTATAAAGTTAATAATCTGTTCCAGCTGAAAGTTATACAAATTGCAGCTATCTTATTAATACAAAAAGCAAGTTTATTGTCTGCAATTTTGTTATAATATTTGCACAATGAAAATATTGTTCTTTCTATTTGTGAAGTTTTTCTTTAACCATAAATTTCCTAATAACCCTTTATGTTTTTGGACATACATATGAACAAGCGCTGAGATGAAGATGCCAGAGCAACTGCTTTTTCTGTATTGTGGCTACACAGGAAGGCAATAATTGCTAAAGTTAGACCAAATAAAATTGCAATGTTATCCGGGCTTCTATCAAGATATGCCAAGCAAAAAAAGTGAAAAAATGTAATTTTGTAAAGCAATTCCCTGTGCCCCATCATGCGACACTGCAGCATCCAAACTTGATATTGACATTTAGTGAGGGTTTACAAGTAGCTCTTGTGAAATTGTGAAAATGATAACCGATGAATAGAATAACACGTGTGTTTCCCGGTAAATAAACATTTCTACATATTCCTCTAAACAATGCCACACAGTAATGCCTTGTATTAAGTTTTCTGCATTTAAACCATTCGTAGCTAGCTAACTGGCTAACATATAGATAGATATATTACATATTCTAAAAGAAATCTGACATCAGGTGAAAATCCACATTAACTGCTATCGTAATGTTGGTTGTCAGCTTCACTGTTCATAGTTAGTTCTGCCACTTGTAGAAGGATCTACGTACTGCAAGTGGCAGAACTAATTGTGACTGGTGAAGCTGGCAACCAACAGTTGGCAACCAGCACTTAATTAACAGGGGTAAAAGTAGTTTAAATTCTTACTGGTACTATGTAGCCAAGTAAAGAAAATAAACCATGGAGCAATTCACATGCAATGTAGAAGCAAATATTAATTATTAATATTTATCCTCAAAACTGCAGGCCATACTGCAGAGAGAGAAGAACCCATGCTGGTGACCGAGAGTTAGTATAATTAACAGTTATTAAAAGAGCTGTAACGCAGAATTATACATACAGATATCCCAATAAACATCCCAGTGCTGTTAAAATCTAGTATAACCACTTGTGAAAAGCCTCTCATCTGAGTTATATGTTTGGATTCCCTGGAGTCCCTGCTTGCACTCTGCACTAAATATACATTCACACCTTATACTAGAGATGGGGGAAAAATAGATTTTGTGGGGTGATTCATGTATTCACCACACTGACTTGAAAATAGATTTTAAAAAATTTTGACGTTTATAATGGAGATGACCCGGTCTTATTGGCCAGTGACCAGAATTGTCTGGTTTTCAGTTTGATTGGCCATGACCTTTGATGACTTCTGAGCTCATCGGCCTTAGATATAAATGATTCTGAGCTGAGAGCAGAAGTTTCCGAGTGGCGCAACAGAAATGCATTTTTATGGTGTTACCTTATCGACAATTGCATATGTTATTGCATATTGGTCTGTAATTTTCTCCAAACACTGTGAGCACATTAGTCTCAAACCCACTTCTTACACATACTTTCACCATTCTCAAAATATAATGGGTGCTAACTAATCGAAACTTGCGTGTTAAAATCCCCACATGCCCAAATGTCGCACGTTCCTACTGTACTTTGTTTGCAACCACTCAACCTGCGCACTCACTGTCAAGTTGAGTTTTGAGGCTTTGGAGGCATTTGAGGAGGCAAAATGTCACCATTTCTTCATAATCCTACAGATGATCTGAAACATTTACACATTTTATCTCGTGCTAGGAGTGAATTAAGTGAATTAATTAAGTGAATCAAGTTTATTTACAAATAATCATTCGGGCGGATGACAGAGATATGTGCTGCTTAGTTAAATGTTAAGCTCTTGTATTTAAAGTTACAGTGGAACCTTAGATGGTGAATAACTTGGTCTGCGAGCATTTTGCAAGACAAGCAACATTTTTAAATAAAATTTAACTTAATAAACGAGCGAGGGCTTGATATACGAGAAGTACGCATGCACTTTGTCTGCCGAGTGTCACGTGATCACAACTGAGTTCTTCTCTCGTGCGCGCTTTGGGATTGTGGGTTATCGTCTCCGACACTCAGTCTTAATGCACATGCGTCACTGCTATAGTCAATGTCCGTGTGTATGTTTACTGTTTATTATAACATTGTGACCGCGTGTATGCACGCACACGTAAAGCAAAAGCAAGTGTCATTAGAGAGGTTCCTTCTTAAAGATCCAGAGTCTGTCCCTGTCAGGAAGCAGTGATTCCGTTATTGTGTGTGCGTGCGCGAGTGTCATTAGAGAGGTTCCTTGTTAAAGAGGTTTCCAGACAGAGCAGTATTTCCATGTGTGTGTGTGTGGGGGTATGTATTAAAGTCGTCCTATACTCTTATTTGAGAGGAGGGAGGGGGCTAGAAAGTAAGACGAGAGGAGGGTGGGAGGAGAGAGGAAGGGAGGGAGTCGGCCTACACGGTAGGCCCCTCCTCTTCTCTCGTCTTACTTCAGCATCATGAGTGTAAAATTTTGTAATTATTAATTAATTGTTTTTATATAAATATTTTTGGGTTGTGGAATGAATTATCGAAGTTTCCATTATTTCTTATGGGGAAATTCGATATACAGTACAGTGGAACCTTGGATTATCAACATAATTCGTTCCAGAAGCGGGCTTGTATTTCAAAACACTCGCGAATTTTGTTACATTTAAAGGAAGGTGAAACTCGACAGTTTTCAAAATTGTAGTAACTCACAAATGTAAAATTAATTTATTAGGGATTATTAATTTTTTGGGGGGCTGTTATGTTGGCAGGGGTTACACACCCCCTTACACCTTAATGTTTTAATGATGGGTGGCACGGTGGCTACCAGCACAACAGCACTCCTTTTTGTGCGATATTGCTTAATTATAAATCAGCGTAGCAATGCATCTATAAAGCTATGTTAAATTCTCTAAGCTAGCTATAAGAATACTAGCTTACTAAAGAATGTACCAGCCGTACCACAATTTTATCGTGGCGTGGGACCGCACTGCATACAGTGGCTGGGTGGTATGGGGTGTGGCAGCCACCAGTGGCGGTGCTCAAACCCAGATCCTCAGATCTTCATATCAGATTTTTACATATATAGGTGTTAATTCAAGATGTAACAAACTGTAAACAGATGGGCCACACCCAGCTGTAAACAGGGCCCATCTGTTTACAGCTTGTTACACAGTGAGCTCCGTCAAAATTTAATTCACTCTTAACTCAGTCAAAACAGCCAGTAGTATAAGGGGGAAAAATACTTTATGGTGTATGAGGGGTATGGTCCAAATGGCATTCTGTGAAGGGAGTGAAAGTCAGGTAAGAAGAAGGGCACACACACCTGAGCACTGTGGCCACTCATTTTCTGTTTGTTGCTGTAAGCTGATTTTTTTATTTTATTTCCAGCCCTTTATTGAACCTTGGTTATGTTAATCATACAACTCACACAGGTTATATTACTGGCTTCTGAGGGCTCTCTCTCACTTTCATTTTCCTGCTCTGCTCTCCTTTGTATTATTTCTCAGGTCGCAGCAACAGATAGATACTAATTAGCCACATTCTCCTCAGGTGTTTCTGAGTGGCCCAACAGAAATGCATTTTTATGGTGTTACCTTATCGACAATTGCATATGTTATTGCATATTGGTCTGTAATTTTCTCCAAACACTGTGAGCACATTAGTCTCAAACCCACTTCTTACACATACTTTCACATTCTCCTCAGGTGTGTCCTTTTACATTTACTTGAATGTTGTCCCTTAGGCCATGTCCACACGTGGCCCGGTATTTTAAAACCAAGATTTTTTACATAGTTTTTTTTTTTTTTATAATTCTGTCTACCTGACCTACGTTTTAAAAATATCTTTGTTCACATGAAACGCAAAACGCCCTGTTAAGTGCTGTTAGGAGCATCCCTAATCAACATGGGGGTCAATCAGAAGCCTAGACACAACATTACCAGTTGCGCTTTGTATAAGTCCTATGGGTCTCATCCAAAACTGCCGTCACTGTGTCGTCTGCGTTTTGTATGTAGCAGCAGTGAGCTTCTTAGTACATTCAGGCATCTCGGTTCGTTAATGTAATATGCGAGTAACTGCGTGTGTGTACACGCATGTAAAAAGTCCATCAAGCAACATCAACTCAGTCACTAGTTTACTGTACGCAAGTCCACTACTGCACAAATATCCTCATAAACAAAGATGACGTCAAAGGGAGACTAGCACACAGACATTCACATCATTGGCATACAAGGTGATGTTACAACAAGCCAAAATCTGTTTCCCCTGTCCACACACCAAACAGAGTTTTGGAAAATCTTCACTTTGGAAGATTTGAGTTTTCCAAAAGCTCAGTTTTCAACGACCAAAACTGCGTTTGCATGTGTGTACAAAAGTCTAAAACTGCAGATAAAAATCCCTTTCTAAAAATACCCGGCTTTGTGTGGTCATGGCCTTAGTGGAGTGGTGAGTGAGCCAATCCAACATGCATTAAATTGTCAGAAAGATTTAAAATACATCCAAGTTAGAGTGAAAGAAATGGCACTGACACTGACCCTGAGCAGCTCCAACTTTTAATATTACATATTACACATATCAGCTGTAAAATGTGACTTTCAAAAAGGTCCAGTTTTACCGCGTCTGTCCAAAGAACATTTTCCTAGAAGACAACTCTCTCCCTTGCTTTCTCTGGTCCATTTTCAGTTGTACACACGATACAAAACTGAGAGTGATTACTTTTCACTGTTTCACTGTCACTGAATTTAAATTAAACAAATAAAATAAAATTATGTATTATTACTTTTGGCAGTTTCAAGTTATTTCATTGACCACTGTAGGTTTTTATTTCTTTAATGGAAGGGTATCAACAAATTCTTCCACATGTGTACAGTAAGTTAATCTTTTTAAAAAGATGTACAATGCAAACCAATGCCAAATACAATCATTTTTGTTGAATCACAATAGAGCAAATCTCAACTTTTCATGGTATCAGGACATGAAGAGAGACAGCATGGATAAGGATTAAAAAGAAAACCATCCAAATGTTGTGACACTGCTGCTATAGGGCGAACAGCACAAAGATATAGAGTCATAATTTATTAAAAGTATGCACATAGATAAAAACAAATGCACATAATATACGATCTTTGTATAATCTTTCTCCATTTTTTATGATGATTGTTTCTAGCAACCTGAAACATTGGATGCTAGATGGAAACTAAAGACAATTTTAAGGTATTAGATACTGACAGGCTACACCACTTTAGGAGAGCTAATTAGCTATCTTTGATCCTCTATGTCGACTACCATGCAGAGTTATTCCTCTAAATACTAGTGTTTAATGACTGAGGGACAAAAAAAAAAAAGGTTTCTATGCATGTACCACAATTTCATTATTGCCATCACTAAGTGAACTCACCCCGGGCTGATCGGTAACCCTTCTCGTTCATGCACACCCCCCTGCCATGTAGTAGCGCATGCAGCGGCTTCTCCTCACCTACGCGAGGTAGGCAGCGCAGACCCGTGGCGCACGTGCCCGTGTAGACACCGCACTCATGTCCTTCTCGCAACGCACAGGTCAAGCAGCAGCCACAGCCCGGCTCCTTTACCACCTGGCAGCCCGTGGGTACGGGTGGACACATAGACAGTGCTGTCCCATCGCACGGTTCGCACGGGACGTAGGAGGTGAAATAGGCCGGCACAAGCGCTATGAAGGCGCACGCACTAAAGAGTGTCTTCGTCTCTGCATCCATTAAGCAGTAAGCTGAAGGCGGTAGGTCAATTGAATAAAATCGGTTTAGAATATGGCTCATGTAGCAGTCTCCCAGTCTCCAATTTCAACGTTTTTTGAACGCTGGACTGGTCCAAATACAAATGCACCGATGATACGAATGCGTCAGCTTCGGGAGTTCAACTGATGCGTTCTCCGCTAATCCGCGGATCAATGAAGCTGTTAAGCGCGATGGCCTCAGTGCTTCTTTTCCAAATAAGCACAGTGAGCCTGAGAATGCCAAGGGTCCACTGTCGAATGCAAAGGTTTCAGCACATGTTCATCTCTATGAACTGGGAAGAAGCGCCGCATTCCGTTTAAACCTCCCCGACGCCAGAGGCGGGTCCTGCCGAGCTACGCTCCACTGCCATGCAAGAGCACTGACTCCTATTTAAAGGCATAGTTTATTTGAAAACTCCTATGGGGACAATCTCTAATAAGGCATGTTTTAGGATTTATATTTAGGATATAAACAAGCCAGCAGGACATATGGTAAGACAGTTAAAAGTTAAAAGTCATGTATGAACTTTAAGTTTACCTTCACAAAGACCACCAAACATGGTTAAAATGTTAAACAACAGTGCGTTGTTGATTTTTCATTTAATTAATAATGTAAACGTTTAATATTTGGGTAAATATCCCAAGATGTTTCATAATAAAAAAAAATGCATGCAAGCTCCAGCAAATTTTATAAATAACTTTATAAGCATATTGCAAAATACACTATATTGCCAAAAGTATTTTCTCGCCTGCCTTAACATACATATGAACTTGAGTACATCCAATTCTCAATCCATAGGGTTTGTCCCCTTCTCATCAATATACAATGCCCAGCCAAAAAAGTCACGACCTGGATTTATCCAAGCAAATAGTTAAGATCTTATCATTGGATAATTACGGCAGTGATTAATATGTTTCAGCTGGCAACAAGTTATTTAATCGTAACTGCTGAAGTGCGTAGTTTCTTATTTCTTAAACAATCATGTCAGAAGACATATTCTGTGGTCATAGCAACATTGTTACTCTGTTTCGGAAGGGTCAAGCAAAGAAAACAACTAGAGATGGCTGAAACTACCAAAATTGAGTTAAGAAATGTCTAATGCAATAGTTCAACCTGTAAGGACAGTGATGAACTATACAAAAATGTAAATAATCGTGACCTGAGATACTTAAACTGTTAGTGAAATCAAATAATAAAAAACAACAGTATGATTAAGTACAGTACAGCTATGATTAATACATACTGTTCCAGAGTAATGGGGCATCAGAGTAAGCAGAGAGGTGCATGAAATGATGCTCCCATCGTACCTAGCACATCCAGCACAAGTTTGTGCAGACAGTGTTATGATCTGGGGTTGCTTCACTTAAGCAGGTCTAGGTTCAGCAACATTATATCCCCAAAAATGAGGTTGGCTACTTAAATATACTAAATGACCAGGTTTTTCCATCAATGGATTTTTTTCTTCCCTGATGGCACAGGCATATTTTAAGATGACAATGCTCAGATTCCTCAGACTCAAAGTGTAAAAAAAAAATAATAATAATAATAAAAAAGAGTAGGAGCATTCAGGGAGCATTCAAAAAGCATTTTCATACAGTATATGGACACAGAGACCAGACCTTAACCCCCATTGAGAATCTTTGGAATTTGCTGGAAAAGACGTTACGCAGCGGTCCAACTCTCCCATCATCAATATAAGATCTTGGAGAGAAATTAATGTTGTCACATTGCATACAGTACATTTATTTAAACAATGCCACAGCGATTGCATGCTGCAATCAAATCAAATGGTGATCCAACAATATATTAGAGGGTGACTTTTTTCTTTCTTTCTTTCAAGCCAAGCATTGTTATTGGGAAAATTAGCTAATAATAAAATCAATCGAAAATGTGGGAAAAACAGTGTGCATGTCATGGAAGGATTGATGGCATGGTGGACCATGACAGGACATTTTTTATCTTTGTTACGTATTTATTTTCTTTAATAAGCAAAAGGTAAATCTTCAATTAGCAAAATGATTCACTGTTGATGGTGACTGTGAATGTTTGGTCTTTTATAATAAAACCACAAAATTCCATTATTTTGATGTCCATGATAACTGGGTGATCCTAATAAGGACACCAAAGCCACTTAATAGTCATAACAGTGTAAGTACCCGTCAATGACAGGAAAAGAGTTTGTCGAAATAGTTGAAAGGTTAAAGCTAAAAATTAAGTATGTAATCAGTGAGGATATTATTTCAGGTCAACTCTTTGTAGCTTATTAGTAGCTTGTTTTAAAGTAGATTATTAAATCCGACACACACCTGTTCATAACATCCCTTTTACTCAACATTTTGATTTCACTTATGGTGCAGGTTAAATGGAAAAAAGTAATTAAATTCTGTACAGCCAGTTTTGCATGATAAAATATTATAATAGATATTTGGGGGGGGGGCATTGGGCTCATAGTTCGGGTATTTTACATGACCTCACCTTAGAATGTTGCGGATATATTTGATCCGTGTTTTGTCTCATAGTGGTGCTACACTAGTTTGTGCATTGTGCGATGTTTAATAGAAGCCAACATTTACCTTGATAACAGCTGTGAACCTTTTGCATTCTCTCAACCAGTTTCATGAGGTGTACCTGAAAATAATTCAAAAACAAAAATGAACACACAATAACACACACAAGCCCTCATTGCTTTACCTAATACCAATTTTTTTCTAACCCTATGTCTGTCCTATTTCCTCCTCTGTCTTAGTTTACATAGGTATACAGCAATAAGATATGATACCCAGCTATTCACATACTGGATATATAGCACATATCATATAGTTCAGTTGGTATTTTGTCAGGCAAAAGTCACTGTGAACTCTTGTAAATATGCACTTTTGGTTTTACAGGCTAAATTGTTTTTTGTCCGTCTGCTAAATCTCTGGTCGAATCAAATGTTTTAATTTTATGATTTTCTCTTACAGTATATACCCAAGAGCACCCTTTAAAAGTATGGAATGCTCTTTCATCTCAGTTTAAATCCACAGATGGTACACTCCCAGCAGCAATATCATTACATCAATTTGATGCTAACCTGTAAAGGGTTTTAATGCTAACCCAAATTCATCCATCATTTCTAAATTTTAAGGGCCGTTCACGTCAAAGTGGGAATTGTGATAAAATGTCTTGAATGAAGGTGTAAAACCAAATCTTAATAAGATGTCCATCTGATGACAATCCTGGTCGACTTGGCTTGGAGCCCACTGCAGGCGTTTCTTTAAGCTTTCAATTAGTGGAATGCCTGATCCTTTAAAATTTGCAGATAATTTGTCACCAAATTGTGGAAGAGACCCATTTGTCTGTTGGAACTGTATGAACAGTGTATTCAAGCACTAGTGAAATGCTGAGATACATGCGTTAGTGTAGTGGGGAGTATATAGGTAAATAAAGCTAGTCTTTACTCTCATAACTGTGTTCTGTTATTCTGCACAATCAAAAGTTCTGGCTTGATTTGAATACCGCACTTACATAGCTTGGGGGTTAAAGCACTTACAGTGGTGTTCAAAATAATATCAGTGTGTTGAAAAAAGTGAGTAGCGATCCGGCGAAGCGTCGGAAACGGCATGGGCAGACTCAATGACTGAGCGATGTGAAGCACCATCTTGTCTCCGTTTATGCTTCCTGAATCGCGACCGTACTATTTCTGGGTCCTAGTGCCGGTCGCGGAGCGAGTGCGCATGACAGCAACCAAACTAGCTTCGCAACCTCTGTTTTCTTC
>JAQMYL010000036.1:27296300-27309027 GCA_030014365.1 Clarias pachynema
AGTGTAGAAGTCAATCGAGCGCCACTACAAAACGCAACATAAACGTCTAGGATGTTCAGAGCGCGTTCGTTTATCCAAAAATTTAACGCCCGTGTGAACAAGGCCTTAAAGTCCCACCACAGACATCAGTTGAGTTGAGGTCTAGATTTTAACTAGGCCATTACAAAACCTTGATGCTTGATTTTTTTCCCAACCATTCTAATATAGATTTACTGGTGTGCTTCGGATCATTGTTGACTGACCCAATTTCGGCCAAGCTTTACAGTGCATTGCAAAAGTATTCATACCCCTTAAACTTCCACTTTTTTTTGTGTGATAGAACCCCACAAAGTGGCACATGATTGTGATGCGGAAGGAAAATGATAAATGGATTTCACAATTTTTTACAAACAAAAATCTGAAAAGTGTGACGTGCATTTGTATTCAGCACCCTTTACTTTGATGCCCGAGCTCTTGGGTTTCTTGTATTACACAGGCTGACCTTGGGGTGAATGTGCTGAGGCGTCCACTCCAGGAAAGAGCATTATTTCTCTAAGACTTTTGCTTACGTCTTTCCCTCTTGTCCACTGTGCTAACACACACCTTAATGTCAAACATGAAGACCAGCAAACTGCCAAAACTTCTGCTTTTATAGTGGTCTGCACACCTTCTCATGATCAATTAATCAAGGGCTGATTAGCAGCACTTGGCTACAACTTACTCTCTTAAACCCTGTGGAAGCATTACAGGGGTACTTTGTACATGGTTTTGTTAAATAAATAATTAAACAGTGAAAAAAAGTTATATGATGTTGTTCGTCTGAGGTTGTATTTGCCCAGTACTAAAACCAACTATGATCAGATGATTATGATTTTTTTCATCCGTATGTTCACACTGACAAATGTTACATAATATGCGCTCAGATTTACATTTATGTGATTGTCTGAAATTGTAGGAGCCATCTGACAGGCTGCAGGTAATGCTTTTTTGAAAAAGATGAACTGGGGATCAAAATGTGTCAGAAGTCTCAAAACTCCACACACAAATGTAGGGATTCTCACAAATGCTGAGCAGTTTGTAAATGCAAATCATGTTATGTTTATTTGTTAATTGTGACATTGATCTGACTCCACATGTCTCTTCAATGTTGTGACTAGTTAATATTACAAAAATAAGTTAAATATATACAATATTTCAATCAGCACTCCATGGATATTTAAGTTAAATACAAGCCGTGTTAAGTACAGCAGTGTCGAACACCCTATGTGCTACTTAAAATACTGTGCTCTCTACTACTAGTCTTATTAAAAGTATAAAGAGTTCATAGACTGATGCACTCCCAGTACACGTCACTCCATCAGCTTCCTCATCATCCATGATTTTAGACTTCATTACAAAGTCCTTGAACTATAGTTAATGTCCTATGAGAAAAACCAAAAATGCAGGGAATGCACTTTAACTCACTGATACCATAAGGTTTTCTAATGATGTGGCATTTGGTCCCTTTCAGCCTTCAAAATGAATGCAGAGTGATTACTCAGCATTTTTTGAGCAAATGTGAACACTTCAAACAATCTCGGACCCTCTGAAACAAACTGATCTAAGGTCAAAAAATAAGTTAATTGTATTTATTTATCATTTTCTGTGCATATTTATCTTTCATTTGTTAATTGAATATTTATTTAGAGTTTTTTTTTTGTTTGTTTTTGCTAATGTTTGACCCCCATATCAGACAAGCTAGTCTGAGTATTTCTGAAGCTTCTGATCTACTGAGATTTTCATGCACAACTCTATGGTTTACAAAGAAAGGTCAAGTGGTCAAAAAAAGATAAAATCTCCAGTGAGCATTAGTTATGTGGATGAAAATATCTTGTTGATACCAGAGGTCAGAGGATAATGGCCAGAATGATTCGACCTGATTGAAAGGCAACATTTACTCAAATATCATCTACTTACAACCAACGTAGGATGAAAGGATCTCTGAATGTGCTGATATTCAGTACAACAGTGCTCACTCTTGCGTTAATATTGCTTAAATAACTAGCTACAAAATTATCAAAATGAAATGTATAACAAAGTAGACTAACTTTGTCAACCCATTTTTATAATCCCTGTATACAACTCCTGTGACCCCACTGGTTAGCAGTCCTTTCTCATCCCATTTAAACCATTCGCAGTACTGTAGCAAACACACAAAAGTTGAAATTGGTTTAGTGAAGTTAAGTAAATAAATAACTACTTTTTAAGCAAAAGCTGGTGACCATTTTTATCATAAATGGACAAGACATTATCAGCCTTTTTAGCCAGTGCTTGATTATGTCCTATGATGCTGCATAACCAAGGCCAAGGGCTTAACTTTGGAACTTTGGGACAACAAGAGTGTTGAGCTCTCCACCCATGAAGGGAGTGTGAGGACAATTGTCATTAAAATTCCATTTTTGCGGGGGTTCTGCTGGCCGGTTTTAATTATGCGTGGTTATTATTTATAATTATGGCCCCCGGAAATAACACGTATTCTGCATGCACAACAATGTCAGTATGGACATTTATGTTCATGGCTGTGTCTCATCACATACCTGCCCAAAATTATATCTTTACAGCCAGTAGTTGTAACAAAAATGTTTCCCTCCTTGCAGGCCTCATCCATTGTTGTCACTTCATAGCCTGTAAAGCCATTCAAATCCATTTAAACACAGCATTTCTGTTCATGTCCCTTGCAATATAAACAATTCTATATACTGTACGACAAATTAGTAAAATATGTACCTTCCATTGCAGCCTGTAGGGCATTGATGGGGTCAATTTCTATGACTATGACTCTGGCACCAAATCCTCGAAGAGCCTGAACACACCCTTTACCAACATCACCATATCCAGCTACCACAGCCACTTTACCGGCAATCATTACATCAGTCGCCCTCTTGATTCCATCAATCAGGGATTCTCGGCAGCCATACAAATTATCAAATTTACTCTGCGCAAAGGAAAGAAATAAAAGTGAACCAATTATGCAAAATCCACTTTTTCTTAATTTTTGGACGTTCATGTGGCTCACCATAAGAATGTTACATTTTTGACGTTTACTTTTCAAAACATATAAATAAAATATATCGGCACGATTGTGTAGTGGTTAGCACTGTCGCCTTGCACCTCCAGGGTCTGGGTTCGATTCCAGTCTCTGTGTGCATGGATTTTGCATGTCCTTGGTGCGTTTCCTACAGGTACTTCGGTTTCCTCCCACATTCTAAAGACCTGCAGATTGGACTAATTGGTGTTCCCAAATTGCCCGTAGTGTGTGAATGTGTACGTATGTGTATGCCCAGCGATTGTTTGGCACCCTGTCCAGAGTCTACTCCGCCAAGTCTCCTAGGGTAGGCTCCAGGCCCCCCTGAGGTACCCTGAGCTACAGATTATACTTTGAAACTGTATGGAAATGTGAAACTTTTTTGTCTAGGCAGCTAAATTGAAATATCTTCATAGTTACACAAGTTATATACTTATTGTCAATGTATGAATGGAGTTACCAAAGCATGGTATTGCAATGCATTGACCATTATTCTTAAGCATTTATGACCACTCAACTGTAATACATTCCCATACATTCCTTACTTTTATAGCAAACACTAAAACAGCTATTTATGGCTAAAAACAGCTATATACAATAAAAATTGCAGGTACCTTGGTAACAGAATCGTTCACATTGATCGCAGGAATTTTTAGTTCACCATTTTTTAGCATCTTGTAAAGATTGTGAACCCCAGTGGTGGTCTCCTCAGAAAGACCCTTAATTTCTAAAATTGATGAAAAATACAAAACAGTTAAATTATTAATCTGTAAACCAAAATAAGTACAAATGTATCTTTAGGCAGGTAATGCTAACAATCAATATGGATTTTGCACAATACACACAAATCAGCGATATTATTAAGCTATACAGTATATGTGTTTAAGGCATACAAACGTGAAGTGATAGCAACTATTAGTAACTAAAATTATCTTGACCCATAATAAAAACCTGAGCTCTCCGTGTTCCCATCACAGGCCAGACACATGTTGTAGACTGATTAATGCTTCCAAATTTTAATCTATGACTGAGGCTGTGAGTGGTTATATGCCTGATTCCTGCAAGGGGTTGGCACCCCACCCAGGGTGTCCCCAACCATGTGCCTCAGTTCCCTGGATCAGGCTCTAGACACAACCCCCACTCCCAGGACACAACACTAATTGGTATTAAAAAAAAGAATGCTGGACAACTTATTCACGTTAAAATACACTGCTGTTCCTCCATATAATCTATAATAAAAGTGTGAAAAATGTTAAAGAAAAATGATTCATACCTGCTAAAAGCTTGGGATATTTCTGGTGCACAAGATTGGTTAGATCTCCACCATCATCCAGGATCATGTTTAGAGGTAGACCATCTTTGAAGTAGATAGTCTGTTCAATGCACCACACGTATTCCTCATCTGTCTCCCCCTTCCAAGCATACACTTTAAAAAAAAATAATAATAATAATAATACATACCTCAGTGTCTGACATAGGTTTGAATGCAACAGTAAGCTAAAATGAAGCATAGTGCAAGATTTATTGTATAAACATTACACAGGAAATGGTTTCTACATATATTAATAAGGGTTCTTTAAGATGTTTGGCAACTACAAAACTATCATCAGTTGTGAAGAACTTGATTACACTTCTTATCGTAGCTTTGATTTATTTTTTTTGGACTTTGCTTCTCTAAAGTTCCAGATCCATTTTTGGGTTCACAATCCAAAACAGTTTTACAAAAGTGTTGCAAAACCTGGGAAAATCCTCTACACTATCCTCTAAAATTTCTACAAAATTTGCAAATGCAAGTCATATGGCTTTGGACAACATTTGTTAGGGTCAAAAGTGCATCATCCCTAGCCAACAGAATGAACTTTAAACTATGATGACAGTCCACCACAGGACAGAAAACTGCATGAAAGGCAAAGGTTGATCTTTAGGGCACATATTCATACAGAGACAAACCTGGAACCCCAGTTTTGGCAATGGCAGCAGCAGCATGGTCCTGCGTAGAAAAAATGTTACAGCTAGACCACTGAACCTGGTTGGAGAAAGGGGAGAATTGTGTGTTGTCAGAGAGGGAAGAAAGTCATTTTACCAAATATATAAATTGCAAACCTAGTTCTAGAAAATGACTACTTCAAGTACACTACCAGTCAAAAGTTTGGACACACCTAATTCCATGGTCTTTCGTGATTTTTATCTCTTTCTACATTGTAAAACAATGCTGAAATCCAAAATATGCAACAATTTCCTTTAAACAGTTGATATTGAGATGTGCTGCCACAAGTGCTCTGTAAAACCTTCATTATCTAACTTTAAATTAACTTCTCTATTTTTTAAATCTCAAGTATTGTTCTAGAATGTAAAAAAAATTTAAATAAAAATAAATTGAATTAAAAGGTGTGTTCAAAATTTTGATTTGTACTCTATTAGAGATGGGGAAGAAATTGATTCAGTTATGAATTACAATTCTTTTGTGTGGTGCTTCATGTACGGTCACACTGACTCCAAAATAATTTATTTAAATTTATAATAGAAATGTACTGGTCGATCAGCCAGTGACCAGATTTGGCTGGTTCTCAGCTTGATCGGCCATGACCATTCGATATATACTGTAACAGATAAATGACTGAAGGACTGAATACACAAACATATACAGTACTGTGCAAAAGTCTTAGGCACCATATTATATGCTGTACCAATTTAGTTATATATGTTTATCATGTCTGCATAATTATGTACAAAACATATTTTCATATACAACTTAAATTTATAAATAAATAACATTACAGGAGAATATATGCATGGCCTTAAAGAAAGAAATATACAGTAGTACAAGACAGACCAGTTTTCAGATGGAAACAAAAAAAAACAAATGTATGCTCCTGGGATTTGCATAAAAATAGAAAGGAGCGAGTGTGACAAAGTTACCAGAAGAACTCATATTCTCCAGCAAGCTCAGTAAAGCCTAACAACTATTTTACTTATACTACTGTGCAAAAGTCTTGGGGACATACAAAAACATGGCATAAGCTAAAGATGCTTTTGAAAACATTTCTGCATAAAAGAAACTTCTATAAACAGCAATAAAGAGCATTAAAGAGTAATAAAAAAAGTCAATATTTGGAGTGAAAACTCATTGCTTAAAATCAGGAGTTTTAGACAGATTTGTGCAGTTTTATAAGAAAGATTTGCATAATGGTACTGTCAATGGCAGCCTCGGTACAACGCTCTCTAATACTTTCTATGTTTATTGTCTGTGGTTGGATTCCCTAACCCAGGCGTTGGCGGGGCTCGTTATTTTTTTCAAATTTGAAGATTATGGTGATCTTGTAACATTAAAATAAAACATGTTTGATTTTTTTCCGCTCAAAATATGCATCACAACTGTCAATGCGCGACACCCGCCGGCACACGATTTACGGAACTTTTCGAGCCGCGAGCTTCGTTCCATTCGATGTGTACTTCACAGACCCTCTGCAAAGTTACCAGCGCTGACGTCACCTTCTCCGTATTATTGATAATAATAATAATTGACTAAAGATGTACAGAGATTTATTTATTTTTTACAGATTACTAAACTATATAATAAAGATTTCCTGATTTAATTAAAGTTTAAATTATTGTTTTATATTAATATGTGATCCTCGTCGATAATAATGATAATAAATATATAATTCTCTTATTTTTTCGACACGATAACAGGATGATGTCACACAGATGCAGACAGCATTTTTGGTTTGCTGCAGGTGGATAATTTAAGTTCGTCTTTTTATTGCTTAAATACGAGGAGGACTCAAATAGACAGAGTATTTTATTTGAAAGTAACCTTCAACCCAGCATCTTTTTTTCCCGGAGTTCAAAATATTTTTGTTGCATTCAGAAATAAGATTTCGTTTCACCTGTAGTAGTTCATAGATTTCATAAATGCAACACACTATTTATTTATTTATTTATTTTTTATATACATAGCATAAAGGTAAAAAAATTTATATATGCAGTGTTATCTTCATTTTAGATGTCAAAATGGTTTTGCGGCTGCCGGTGTTTTCTTCTCTGTGGAAAACAGGTCCAAATGGCTCTTTGAGTGTTCAAGGTTGCCGACCCCTGCCCTAACCCTACATACACTAGAGAAGAACTGCTTAACATCCAGCAGTTCATTCCACATAACTTTTCTCCAGTTTTTACCAACACAGAAATTTTTTTAGATATCTTAGTTGGAGGTACAGCTGCGGTCTATGGGACATGGAGGAGATGCAGACAGGGGAAGCGCGCCGGTGCGCTAGTAAAGCTCTGACAGCAAGGATTTAGAACTGCACTCCCATCAATTCAACTGGCGAATCTCCGCTCCCTGCCAAATAAAATGAGCCGTTTCTTCTTAACCGGACAAAGATTTTGCACTCTCTGCTGCACTGAAACCTGGCTGAGTGACTCCATCCCAGACAGTGGATTACATCTTTCGGGCTCCATTTACACTGCGCAGATCGTGTAATAGAGCTATCGGGGAAAATGAAAGGCGGCGGAGTTTGCTTCTTCTTTGCTTTTTCGCAAACAAAAGCCTGGCTGACGACCTCAACACCTTCTATTGCAGGTTTGAGAAAATCACACCTCACAGTTTGCGTACCGGTGAGGGTTGCATTGTAATGCATACATTGTAATGTCAATCCTTTTAATGTTATGGCTGATTGGTAAAATTGGTATATTTTCCCCCTTACCTCAGCTCCAAGAGTCTTGAGGGTCTCAATAAGCACAGCCGTCTGGACAGTCATGTGCAAGCATCCAGCAATTCGAGCTCCTTTCAGTGGCTTGCTTGGCCCATAAAGCTCTCTTAACTTCATCAGGCCAGGCATCTCATTCTCAGCAATGTCGATTGCCTTACGCCCCCACTCTGCCAGGCTGATATCAGCTGAGAACAAACACAAACACACATGCTCACATACTTGCAAAATTCAAAAAACATGTTTACTTTTTAAAAGATTACCCCTGATTTTCTTGTTAATTTAGTCCTAGCCAATTCCTACCCATCACTGTTATTGTGTACTCTAATCAAGGCAACAATGACCCACAAGGGAGGGTGAAACTTATCAAATGTTTCCACCTCTGACACACATAACGCCAACCAACCATTTCTTTTCAAAGTGCTACTCATGCAACGTTGGGGAGTAAAACTCAAAAGAAAACACTATCCGCCAATTCCTCAAACTGGGTGTCACTCTGATGTGTGGATATGCCACTCACTCTCTATGGATGATGACGGTCAAAGAACTTAGTCTTATTATATACAAGACTTATTATTATACTAAGTATATAAAGCTTTAAAGTTTTCCCATCCCTAATGAATATTTAAACGTATACAGCTATGTGAAAAAGTAAGTACTTGCTCCTTCAATTCTATGTTTTTATTGATCAGTGCGTAAATAATGTCGTCCTCAAAAACCTCAAGTGACGCAAGACACAAAGGTTCAATATGAGGTCATTTTTCATTCACAAATGTGGGAAATATTAGGCCTGCATAATTTAACTAAAAAACAAACAAAGTAAAAACATCACCACATTGCAGTGAGTAGAGTGCTCCGAGTCCTCCGAGTGTGTTATGACGCCCCCAACGGTGCGTGAGCTAGCAGTTCGAAATGATGCGGTCGGCTGGCGTTGCGTGGTTCGGAGGAAACACGTGATAGTCTTCGGCCCTCCCGACTGAGTGGTAGTAGTAGTCTTAATGTGGGAGCCCTCTAGTGACGGGGAGGAATTGAACACGACTAAATTAAGGAGAAAATCGGGAAAATTTAAAAAAAAAAAAAAAAAAAAGAAAGAAAGAAAGAAATTTACTTAAACCTGTGCGATGGCACACCACACAACCTTTTGAGTACGCTAAAACCACTAAAAAAGCCAATGACACGGATATCCCTGCATATGTTGTCACTCAACATGATGTCACTCAGGACATCACAAACCACTTTTTGGCATTAAGTTTAAGGCATTGTCATAGCTGGATGCTTTCTGGTGCGCCCGGGAGGCGATGGCGCATATGCTTCAGTCGATCATTGTTGTAGGAACGATGATCGGCCCAAACACCTGCACCATCGATGCCTGGGCGCAACATAGAACTTGTGTGCCTTTTGAGCATGTCAAGACCACCAAAATTGCTAATGTGACTAAATGTGATGTAGTGATGGGTCGTTGATGAACAATTAGTTAATTTTAAACGATTTTTGAATCTGACTCTGGAAGAACGAGTTGCATCAATTGTAATGAATGATTCATTCAGTCACCCATGTGGAATATCATAGGTTCTGTACAGGCATTAGTTCATCTGTTTCGAGTCTTCGGATCAATCCCTGCTATCTGTTTTCACCCAAATGAGGATGGGTTTCCTGTTGAGTCTGGCTTCTCTCAAGGTTTCTTCCTACTGCCATCTCAGGGAGTTTTTCCTTGCCGCTGTCGACCTCGCCTTGCTCATCAGGGACAATTATCATTTTGATTCATTCACATTTCATGCAAACTTAAATAATTCTTTTGATTGTGTAAAGCTGCTTTGCAACAATATCAATTGTTAAAAACGCCATACAAGTAAAATTTAATTGAACCTACGCAGTCTTAGCCGGAAAAATAATTGATTAATTTATTTCTCAAGTTTTTTTATTTGTCCTTCCACTGTCTTTGTCCATCAGTAAACAAACTATATAATAAAATAATCCAAGCCTACAAAGTACTTATAGGCCATGTCCACATGTAGCCGGGTATTTTTAAAAATGGAGATTTTTCTACTTTGTTTTTTTAAACAGTGAGCTTAGTATATTCAGGTACCTCGGTTCGTTAAGGTTATGTGCGAGTAACTGCGCGTGTATGTACATGCATGTAAAAAGAACAGTAAGCAATGTCACTACTTTACTGTATGCAAGTCCACTATTGCACAAATTTGACATCAAATCAAGGAGACTAGAACACAGACATTGACATCATCGGCACACATGGTGATGTTACAACAAGCCAAAATCTCCATTTCCCCTGTCCACACAACACCACTGAAAACAGGGTTTTGGAAAATCTTCACTTTGGACGGAGTTTTCCAAAAGCTCATTCTTCAACGACTAAAACTGTGTTTGCGTGTAGTTGAAAGGCCAAAACCGCAGATAAAATTCTCCATTTTTAGAAATACCCAGCTATGTGTGGACATGGCCATAGTTTGTTCATTTTACCCCAATTTTGAATCTGCTGGTATAATTGTTTTTCCTTGGCAGAGGTGAGGTCTGCTAATCGTAGATTAAAGACCCAGGTAAATAATGAATTAATCTTTTCTTATAACATTATATTTTTGTCTTTTTTGTTGTGTGATCAACTTTTGTGTAAGTAGTAGATGTTAGGGAAGTAACACAACTTTTTAATTACATTTTGCTAAAATGACCGAAATGACTCGGAAAAAGATTTGTTAATTTTGCTGAACAAGACTCAAAGATCCGAGTCGGTAAAATGATCCGAACTTCCCATCACTAATGTGATCTCGTATGGGCTTGGTTTGATTGCGATCATATAAATTCTGTAGGGGGAGTATAACAAAATCCATTGCATGCATTTTGCAAAGAAAGAAAATAACTGATTTCTTGTTGAGTTAAGCCCATGGCATGCACAGTAAAAACTGTTCAGCTCAATGGGATCTGCATAGCTCATACACACTTGCATGTACACCTTTAGACCTCATTGAGCTGGACAATTTTCACTATGCACGTCATGGGCTCCTAATCCTAATGGCAGCAGATTCCAACCTGTGGAATTTTCACAACTTTTTGAGCATTTTCATGATTTTTGGAGCAGAAACAAGTAAATGAATTTAATTAAATAATCCTTAGAAAAACAATGGTGACATCTGCTCTATGTGACAACACTATCATAGTGAGGCGTCATAGTGCTTGGGCCATGTCTAAACTATAAATGTGCCCTCATGTACTGTACAATTTAATAGCTACTTAATTGTTAGTAATTAATCAAAATATATAATTTAACATCATTAACATCCCTACCCTTCCACTCATAATAAACATGTGTTAACACACCTGGTGTTCTACATGTAATTGCACTACAAATGCGTTCCTATTAAATAATCTTTGTGCATTATCTTTTCCTAATACATTAAGTATTAGTTTCCCCTATTTGTGAAAACGTTGACACCCTGTAGAATGATCACCTTACTTCTGGATACTGAACTTTGAACTCCTAAATCAGATGAACAAAGTCCAAATATTCAAGCCTGCTGCAGGCTTAATCATTGCTTTATTCCCCTTTGAATGGAGTGTGAAAATCATACAGGCAAATGAACAGATCTGTACAAAGTATACTGTTTTGGCTATTCTGTTACACATTCCCAATCAGACAGAAAGCGAGAGAGAGAGATTAAGCAAGCGTTCGAACACTATTCGGTTGCTCGTCTTAACAGTGCGTTAGCTTCCGTGAAACACAGCGGTGCATTATGGTTCTGTAGCTTACGGGTGCCGAGCAGCTACATGCGCGATGTAAAAAGACTGCAGGTTTCATCATGGCTGTCGCCACACTTTATGAGTTTCAAGATTAGAAAAGTGTCCAGGTAACATTGATGTATTTGCACAATTCTGCTATAATCATAAGAAAAGTATCGCTAATTAAACCGCTGTCAAAATAACCGAACATATATTTGCATCTGTACTAAACTTAATGTATACACATACTGTAAGCGTATGCATGCACATGGTGTATTTGTTCCAGTTGAAATGATTTAATTAATTAGCTGTGAAATGCACTAGAGAGCTCCGGAAGTAAAACTGAAACTGAGGATTCCTGTGCATGTCTGTAAGGATACGAACCGACTTTGAAGGGCAGCTTGTCACACATTGTAGTTTGACTTGGAGTGAGCCGTTAGATGAGCGTAAGCACCAACACGCGCCGCGGACGTGATCGAAGAGAGAAACAACCAACCCGGGACCTTGTATATAAGTAGCCAGAACCGCCTTGCTATAATATTCATGAGCGCGTGCTGCCAATCTGAGCTGCGAGCCAACAAACCTTTCCACGCCCCTTTCACTTGGGACCAGCGACGAGTGCAATGCTTTTAATTTATAGTGAGTTTTGATTCGAACTGTTCCGCCTGTATAAACTGATCTTTGCTTAGGTATTATTTATACAGTGCCTTCCACAGATCCTGGGTCAATTAACAGAGCAAAGGGAAGAATAAAATAGTATACAAAATAAAAGTACATGTATAAATAGACAGTTAAGAGAGGACATAGAGTCACAGGGAGAACATTTGTCTGTCATATGTGGAGGAGTAACGGAAACCACAGACACAACTGAGGAAGAGGATTAAATTACTTATATGTGGAGAGTGAGACAATTGGTGAACATGTGTCTTGAGCTTCAACTTACATTAAGGCCTTATCCAGAGCAACTTGCATTTTTATATAATTACACATCTGAGCAGTTGAGGGTTAAGGACAACAGTGGCAACTTGGTGGTGTTGGGGTTTGAACCAGGGACTGTCCGCTCAGCAGAGGTGGGTAGAGTAGCCAAAAAATGTACTCAAGTAAGAGTAGCTGTACTTCAAAATAATACCATCCAAGTAGTACCGTTCGTTGGGGTCACTTGCAAATGTCTTTGTTTTTGTTTAGTGATTTATTTTCTACATTCTATAACAATACTGGGGATTTCAAAACTATAAAATAACACATATGG
>JAQMYL010000036.1:27353560-27368869 GCA_030014365.1 Clarias pachynema
AGTTAAAGAGGAGGATCACGATATGTCACGGCGTGCGCCTGTGATGGGCGTGCGCCCAAATCTACTATCGCTCCTCGTTCACTCCCTAGGCTCCCTAGATAGCCGGCACCCCCTTCTGCAGGTATGCAAAGGGACGGAGCTGCCTATTCGGGCCGGCTGGCGATAATTAACGTTAATAGGATCTCAGGCTTGCTCCGCATTATAAAAGCAAGGCACGGAGTTTAGTCCGGGGTCCGGGAAGTACGTGATGCAGTGGAGCAGGAAAGAGTGGCATGCGAGTGGAAAATATGGGAAAATATGCATCAAGAAAATATATTTTTTTGTTCTGGCACCTAGGTGGTGGAATAAACCTACTCTAGATGACCAAACTGAGTCACTGGCAATGTTCAAATTATGTCTAATTATCTATATTTAATTACCTAAATTAACCAAAATTGATAACTTAAAAATCTTACATAAGCCACTCTGCATAAAGCTGTCTACCCAATGTAATAAATGTAAATGTGAGTTTTGCATTTGATTGATTATTATTGTTATTATTATTAATTTTCAAAATTTTTTTAAACAAATCTCCAAATTCTACATTTGTCGACATTTTTGTTAAACACAGCCCATTAAACATGATTAGAAATAGTTTCATTAACAATAAGCATGAGATTTAGTATTTACCATTTCCTAGTTTTTGTTTAAATGTGCTGGCTGTTATAACATTTTAACATAACATTTTGTTAATTCAGGCTCTAAAACAAACATTATGGTTTTGAGTCTCAATTTGGTGGACCCTGAGTAACCACTAACTTATCCTGTATATAGGGTTCATTCACACACTATAGGCTAATTGGTATTCCTAAATTGCCCAATCTGTATGTCTTTGGAGTGTGGGAGGGAACCGGCATAGCCTGATTTAGCAACATTTCTTAGTTTGAAGGTTAGTATATGCTTTATGCATGTGCATACATGAACATGCAGGTTGGCTAGTGTCACTCCAGAGAGAGGGAGAGAGAGACCTACAGAGCGCCACCTACAAGTCCAATGCTGCTGTCTCGATGGCTGTGACATCACTGAGATCCAAAATTACAATTTTTTAAATATAATATAATACTTTCATATAGTATTTAATGTAACTAAAATATAAGACAGTAAATGCTAAAATCTACTGCACTTTATAATAATCTTTAGGTGCTGTAACACATGTGATGATGTGCGCGAGGCATACCGTCGCCGTGGCTGGGCTTTCAAAACACCTGACACCATTGAGCAGTGCAAGAGAGAGGGCTTCAGTCAGAAGATGCAAGAGCAAAAGAATGAAGGTTGCCAGGTCTATGGCTTCCTTGAGGTCAATAAGGTAGCAAGCATGCTATGTTCATGACATTTCATCACAAGTCCCATTTCCTTTCCAGACCAGGGGTCTGTTTTCAACATACTGTTCATGCTAGGGCTATATTCATTGTATTTCTTGGAGGTTGCCTTAGATAAATGTTATGAATAAATATATTTTTTGCTGTAGGTGGCTGGTAACTTCCACTTTGCCCCTGGAAAGAGCTTTCAGCAGTCTCATGTTCATGGTAAGTTCTGATGCCAGTTTACTTTGATAACTCGCATACTTCAAATGCCGGATTGTGATGCTTTCACACATGGAGCTCTGTGGAGGTTGTTTGTGATGTCTCCAACTGGTTTTAGGTTTTTTCTTTTCACAGTGTTTTAGTTATCAGCTGCTGTTTTATTTTCTATTTCTTTTTCTGGACATTCCAAGTAATTTTATTTACCATGCCAAATGGATGTATCAATGGTACTGATAAATTTTCTCTCTATTCTCAGCTTCAAAATGGCCTACTTTTTGCCATAGACAGCTTTCTGATCATGTTGCTTTATCCTTTTTAACAACAAATGCTGTCTTCAAATGTTCATTTGGAACAATTCAATGTTTAAACAATCAAACTAACAGGGCACACCTGTCCAATACCTGTCCCAATATTATTGATTACTTGAAAAATGGTTGGGTGCAAACAAAATGTGTAATTTGTGTAATACCGCTGCTTTTATATACAGTGGAACCTTGGATTGCGAGTAACTTGGTCCAGATGACCAACATTTTTCAAATAAATTTTTACTTGGTAAACAAGTGACGTCTTGATATATGAGTAGTACGCATGCACTTTGTCTGCAGAGCATCACGTGATCACAACTGAGCCAATGGTTCCTCTAACATCCATGCGTGTACTATTTACTATAACATTGTGACCATGTGTGTGCGCATGTAAAGCATTTTTTTTTAAATTCTTTTGTGTTCAATTGTACTCTGCTGTACTGCAACAGCAGCCACCATGAAGAAAAAATAAGTCAAAAAGGCTGTAGCAATGCAGGACACTTAACGACAATGCAACATCACATTTCCATGATATCTTCAAAAGTAGGCAAAAGCAAGTGTCATTAGACAAGTTCCACCAGAGCAGCGATTCTGTTAGTGTGTGTGCGACGAGAGAGGAGGAGGGTGGGGGATACTGTGTAGGACAACTTTCACATGGTGAAAGTCTGCTGTGTGTGCGTCTCCTACACAGTAGCCCCCACTCTCCTCCTCTCCTCTTACTTCTGCCACGATTCTTTTCAAAGGTAAAGTGCAGGTTAATTTGTTTTATTTTTACTTTATATTTTGTATTAATTATTACAATTTTTGAATGAATGTGGAACGAATCATCTGAGTTTACATTATTTCTTATGGGGAAATATATTCACTTTGATATACAAGCTTGCTCGCATAATCCAAGGTTCAACTGTTCAAATGAAAGCTGAAATTCTGATCTATTGTTTCATTGTTATATGTTTCTCTCAACTACAAATTGCTTCATTGTATAGAAAAACAAAGGACTGTTACATTTAAGGGAACTATATGTACTGGCAATAGTTCTTAAAAATAGGTCCAATATGTGCTGGAACAGGAGAGGAATAGTTTAAGGTCAATAAACCAATGTGTAATATTGCCATATATTTCATGTTTTAAAAAATACTGTAAACAGTTCACTAAACCTATTCCCAAGGTTCGTATAAAAATGTCCTTCAGCATCTGGATACTGTGCCACTGAACTTGGCATTTAATTTACATTTAAAACCATATCTTACAGCTGAAAATATAATTATGAAAATTAAAGCTTGGTCAGTTCAGTGCAGATATATGCCAGAAGTGTTGATAGGGACCAAATCAAAATTACATGCCATGTGGGAGATTTTTTTTTCTAACATGTTTTACTAATAGAAACAGTCAGTATAGATTTATTTTTATGGGTTTATGGGACCAGGTATATCCTCTTAGACGCTTGTTTCCCAAAGGAAAAAAAAACATTACTGTGACTCCTTTCTCTTCTTTCTGCAGTTCATGCTGTGGAAAGTAAGTCAATCTTTTACTTACATGGATTTATAGTCCCCTACATACTTTCATATTTTATACATAAAAGCCATTGATTTCTCACTGTTTATTATCCTTTGCTTCCATTCCAGAATTGACTTTGTTGACTTATCAGAATCAAGGAGTTACTTTGCACAACCAAACAGCTTATAACATGTTTGCCAAAACTTTTTTTCCTCCTCAGTTCATGATTTGCAGAGTTATGGACTAGATAATGTAAGCCTTGCTTCTTGTTTGATTTATTCTCTAAGGTCAGATACAGTACATTTCCAAAATGTATACCATTGGTATAAGCTAATTTTATTTATTAAATATCCATAGATCAACATGACCCATTTGATTAAACATCTCTCATTTGGAAAAGATTATCCGGGAATTGTCAACCCATTAGATGGAACTAAAGTGGCAGCAGCACAAGGTATATTTTTTTTCTTTTTTTTTAAAGAACATTTTTACAACTCCTCAATACAACTACATGGGTACTTGGGTAACATAAAGCTGTCAACTCTGATATTTTCCTTTAGAAAATATTATTTAAATACAAAAATCAGAATTGCAATGTTATTTTGATTTTGTATCATGTGATTAGAAAATAATTATTCAGAAAAGGAATAAGTAACTTTGCCATCTTCAACAATCTGTTAAAGCAATAGCTTTCTATCAGTTAGACGTATAGTGTGTCTAGAATGTGTGTAGTGTATGTAATGTGTGTCCTTTGCTGCCATTTTGCTAACGACCCAAACTAACTGACTTCGTGTTGAGTTGAGCCCATAACATGCATAGGGAAAATTGTTCAGCTCAATGAGATCTACACTATATTGCCAAAAGTATTTGCTCGCCTGCCCTCATATGTATATGAACTTGAGTAACATCCAATTCTTAATCCACAGGGTTTAATATGATATTGGCCCAGCCTTTGCAGGTATTAACAGCTTTAACACTTCTGGGAAGGCTTTCCACAAGGTTTAGGAGTATGTTTATGGGACCTTTTGACCATTTGTCCAGAAGCGCATTTGTGAGGTCTGACACTGCCCTTGTGTAAAGCCTTCCCAAAAGAGTTGAAGCTGCGAAAGGTGGTCCAACATAGTATTAAACCCTATGGATTAAGATTTGGGTGTTACTCAAATTCATATGCAGGCGAGCGATTACTTTTGGCAATATAGTGTGTATACGTGCAAGTGTGTTGGAGCTATGCAGCAAAATCTCCTGTGAAGCCACACTCAGGGTCCGAACTCACGGGTGTCCTAATGGCAGCAGATTCTAACCTGTGTGCTGATTTTAATGAGTTTCTGAGCATCATCCAAAAGGGCCTGGATGATTGGGAACAAAAAATCCTTAGAAAAACAAGCATTATCAGAGCGATCATTATCAGAGTCATAGTCATGGCGTCATTGTGCTGATATCATAGTGCTTGGGCCATCGCACATTGACATCTGCATTATGAGAAATCAATAGTACAGTGGAATCTTGGATTACGAACATAATTTGTTACAGAAGCGGGCGTGTATTTCAAAACGTTCGTAAATCAAAGTGAATTTCTCCATAAGAAATAATGGAAACTCTAATTATTCGTTCCACACTCGTTTACCCTTAAAAAAAAAAAAAAAGTTAAATAAATCGTGAAGGATAAGTGTTTCCGTTTATGCGCGCAGGCGCTGTGTGTGTGTTTGTGTATGTGTGTGAAGCTAAAGTAAGAGGAGAGGAGGATTCAGACCCTCCCCTCTTCCTTTTCTCGTCTTACACAGTAACCCTTCCTCCCCTCTTATTTGAGTTTCTCACACACACACATTAACGGAAAGACTGTTTTATCAGAAAAATTAACAAGTAACATCGCTAATGACACTTGCGTGAGCGCACACTAACGGAATCACTGCTGTAAAGTAAAAATAAAATAAATGAACCTGCATTTTATCTTTGAAAAGAATCGCGACAGAGCAGTGTTTCCATTAGAGATTGAGTGTATGTGTGTGAGAAGGCGAGAGGAGGAGGAGGTGTGTGTGTGTGTGTGTGTGTGAAGGCGAGAGGCACACGCACACAAAGTGCAGGCTGATACAGAGAGGGAGAGAGAAAATGGATCTTTAATCTCTCTAATGAGTCTTTCTTTTGCTTTACACACGCGCACACGTGTGTTATAATAAACGGTACATGCGTGCAAGGATGTTGGTTATACCAGTAAGAGATGCGCACTGAGACCGAGCAGGGGAGACGGTTACCCTCAATTCTGCAGCACAAGAGAGAGAGAAACCATTGGCTCAGTTGTGATCACGTGATGCTCTGTGTCAAAACAAGAAGCGCATGCGTGCTACATGGTATTCGTAAACCAAGACTTGTTCGTTTTTCAAGTCAAAATGTATTAAAAATCTTTGCTCGTCTTGGGGAACACTCGCAAACTGTGTTACTCGCAACCCGAGGTTCCACTGTATCAATAGAACACTATCAGAGCGAGGCAATGACATCATAGTCACTAAAAATAATAATCCTTAGAAGAACAACAGGACCCTTGGATCCTAATAACAAAACTATTTACAATATTTGAGTGTAAAAGCTAAACAGTTTGTAAACCTTCAAAATCAATCAAGTTGAGAGAGAAACTATAATGCATTCCACCCAATAAAAAATAAACAAGAGATAAAATCAATATAGATTTCTGTAAAATTATGGTCAGGTCCATAAATTTGGAACCATAATAAGGTATTTGGCCTCTGTGCACCAACACATAGAATTTAAAATTTAACACTCAAGATGTGACTTTGCTCACATAGTTCTGTTTTAATTCAAGGGGTTTGACAAAAGTGTGGCATTGATTAGTCAGGAATTGCAGTAATTTTCATATATACACCCTCATTTTGGGTGGCTCGTAAAGGCCACAGAAGACAACTAAAGTGGATGACTGCAAAATCCTGACCATTGTGAAGAATAACACTTTTACAATATCTAGCCAAGAACACTCTTGAGGATGTAGGTTTGCCATTATCTACAGTCAAGGGACAGCTTTATGAAGTAAATACAGATGCTTCACAAAAAGATGAACCACTGATAACAATCAAGAAAAGAAAGGCGAGATTAAACTGACCTGTAGGATGAATTTTGAAGTGTACACAGCATAGGGGGCTATACTCCCTGCTCAGATTCAGCATAATGCTGCAGAACTCATAAGAACTCATATTGTAGGTGGGAAATGAACCTAAACATACAGTGAAGGCTACCCAAGGCAAAGAAATGGGATTTTTCTTTACTGGCCAAATCAGTCACCTGATCCAAGTATTAAAGGCAATCTTTAGCTCTGCAATTATGTTAGTTTGTTCCATTATTTATAAGCCAAAAAATGTGTGTGTGTATGAAAGGGTTGTAATTGCTGGATGGTTAACCTCAAACTTTTGTCAAACCCCTTGAATTAAATCTAAAAGTGTTTCATTTTTAAATTAAACGTGGTGGTGTTCAGAGGCCAAGTAACAAAAGAACTTATTTGTTTCTAAAAATCATGAATCCTGGTAGTATATAAATTAACACGTATATCCACATTGAAAGCTGAAAGATCATAACGGCTGGGTTATGAAGGTGTGATGATGCATAACATCTTTCTCATAGTCACTTTTCCTGAATAATAATATAAAATTTGTAATTGATTCTTGAATATTTTGTCCTGGAGAGGTTATGAAGTACTCATTGATATTAATTGATCAAAAACTGTATGAACCCTATCTTAATTTCAGACACACCAGGAGCTTGCTAGGTCATCCACTTATAAAATCTAGGTGTGATTGGTAGATCCTCTATAGGTAGCATCCTACATCAGGGCATCATAATCTTGTGCCTTTCTGTTATGACTGCATGCTATTTTAACTTGTCATGCAGGAAGTGATCTGTAATGGTAGTAGGTCCGACCTGTTGAGACCTACAGAGTATATGCCCTCTTAATGCACATTTTTAGATTCACTTTTAAAATATAATCTGGGTAACATTAGCAGAAGCATTTGCAGACAAAATACACACTACTCATACAATCAATGCAACATAAATGCTTGAAGCAAGTGTGTATGATCATGGAATCAGGATCTCCTCAGCCAACATTTCTCCTCATTTAATCTAGCAGATAATATAAAGGGATTAATTTGGACAAGAGCAGAGGTGGGTAGAGTAGCCAAAAAATGTACTCAAGTAAGAGCAGCTGCACTTCAAAATAATATTACTCAAGTAAGAGTAAAAACGTATTCGGTGAAAAGACTACTCAAGTACTGAGTAACTGTTTCAATCACAATGTCTGATTTATTTATTTATTTTTATTTAAATTGTGTGTGTGTGTGTGTGTGTGTGTGTGTGTATGTATATATATATATGACGGATTCACAGGTTTTTCCCCCACTATGCCGCCTGACCTGACCTGACCTAAGTCACGTGATTATTGTTGCTGTGTCTGATTGGTGAAACAGTCTCCACCAGCTGCATGTTTACAGTAAATGGTTAGAAAAGTAACGAATGGACTGTACCTGAATGTATTGCGTCTTCACAAATCTACTCAAGTAAAAGGAAAAAGTATGTTGCAGTAAAACTACTCATAGAATTCATTTTTTCCAAAAAGTTACTCAAGTAAATGAAGTAAATGTAACTCGTTACTACCCACCTCTGGACAAGAGGTCAGGGTTCAAATCAAATTTATTCCATTTAAAACCAAAATAAATGATCAAATAGTTTATTGCATTTAAATTTTAATGGTATGATTGTAACACCATAGTCAACATGTTGGCCGGAATGGCCATGTCTGTGCACATCGAAGTCTCCAACATTTTTCTAATAGAAGTGTTACTTTTAAACATCATCAATGAACTGTCAATCTGAGAAGGGAGAACCTCGCTAAACACAGCACTAAAATTCTTGTTTGTTTTATTCCAAGTACATAAAGAGAGGTGTAGATGAGCTCAAACTTATTTGAGCTTAATATTTTTGTTTGGCAGTCTTTTTTTTTTTAAAGTGACAATTCACTAAATCTGAAATATTTTAAGCTGTTATTAGGAATTTAAAATTTACACAATCCTGCCACTTTCCTGAGGCACTATGAGGACTACCAGTTTGATCTTAACTTGCATATGTTATAGTCAAATGTTGCTTATAGTATAAACTGAAGATGGCCTCTCTCCTTCATTGACTCTTGTTTCTCCAAAAGTTGCAAGAGCAGTGGCTACAGCGTGGTACTGACTAAGGCATAAGATTTCAATTATCACAACAAGAGCAAATTCCAAAGTTGTGTATTTTACATCTGTATATCTACTTTTTATTGTTTAAATTACAATTTTATTAGCACATTTAAATTGTGTCATTGTAAATGTATGAAAAGAATTTAGAGTCAAGTAAAGTGAAGTGAATAGTGCAGTCAGCACCGAATGCCCATGCCAATGGCCATGAAGGTCCCAAATGTACCCCCACTTTGCATCATGGTCTTTCCCACTCCACTCATCAGCTCTCGACCCCTCATTCCAATTCTGTATAGAAACAGGAGTGAAGGAAATTAGCACACTATAGAAAGATAGAAAGGAGGCTACATGGTATACAGGTGATATTAAACCAAATGATAACATTATTATCTGTCTAGCAGTAGCAGGTCAATGACAACTTTTTTTTCTAGTAATTTTTTCTCCCAAAGATCTCATTGCTAGTTCCCACCCTTCTACTTAATTCTCCCTTACTATTCAACCATTACCAACCAGGGAAGAGTAAGCCTGTGTTTTCTCAGCAAAATTAACGATTAATCCAGGTGTCATGCACTATGGTATGACCACACCAAGTGTTACACCTATGTTCCAGACTTATCATTTTTGTTCTTTCCTTGGTTCATTAAGAGCTACCTATTGTAGAGAGCTCACCGTAGGCAGGAGAAAGTTCCAAACATGGCACCGGCAGCCATTCCAACTGCAAAGCCCATCATGAAGCCCATCTTGACTCTGTCAAAACAGCTTGGCTGTGTCTGTCCGTATGGTCCTACAGCTACAGGCATTTGTACTCTGGGCCGTTCTAGATAAAAATATGCACACAGGGGTCATGGGTAGCTCAGTGATTAAGGCATTGGACTATGGTTTGGATCATCCCAGGTTCAAACACCACGACCACCAAGTTGCCAATGTTGGGCCCTCAACTGCTTAGGAGATAAAATAAGTCACTCTGGATAAAAGGTATCTTATAAATGCCTTAAATGTTTAGCCATATCCTTACACTGTTTGCTAGTGACATAAGATTCATACCTATTCATACCTATAACCTATTATACCCATTACTTTGGGCATGGTGAAATAGGGACTGGGATGGTAATGCAAAATAATATATATAATAATATATATTGTACTAAAATTAGAAATAGCTGTACCTTTATTATCTTTGTACAAGATATTGTCGGGTATATCTAGGCTTTAGGACTTGATACAGGCTTAATATACTATGTTAATGTTAGCTGTAAGAACCGAAGCATATTTATAATTAGAAACGTGCTATAGCAGTTTCACAGAAGAACGAAAATACGAGGAACTTACAAATACATTAACAACCCTTAATATTAAATTGTATTGTTGGTACCTTTGTCAATCCTTGCATATCTCGCAATAAAGGGGTTCCATTGTATTTATTTGAATCTTAAAGTAATAAGCAACATTAAATAATATTGTTGGATACCGTGAGTTGACTGCTATTCAGGTAACTAAGAAGCCTTTATATTTTGTTCCAAATAACATTAAGCTGCTAATCAGTTTTGCTGGTAATTATCTAGTGCAGCTAGCAAGTATGTTAATGCCACATAGGTCTACCTTTGAAAATGTGAAAGCTAACTTTACTTTAGAAACCTTCCTTTGTAGAAAATCAGAATAAGTCATACCTGTGGCAAATAAATGACTGAGTATCTTGAAGAAGCGTTTTAAAATCCGTAGATTCGATGTTCGCAGTCTGTACAACTGCTAGCTGTGTTGTCAGTGTGGCCCCTTTTAGGAGGAATTACGTAACAGGAAATTACGTAACAGGAAGCGAACGTAGCTACTTATCGCCTCCTAGAGGCAGAGCTTAGACTGCGATTGGTTATTTTTAACCTTTTCGATTCTTTTTTTTCCTCCGTTATTTTCCAGCGTCCATGATGTACCAGTACTTCGTGAAAATAGTTCCAACAATTTACGTTAAAGGCGACGGGGAGGTGAGTTTCCTACAATTAAAATAAACCTAAATATTTAGCTAATATGAGATACATGAGACCGTACTTTTGATGCTGTTCTCCTATATTGTATGTGGTGGAGTGTGTTCTGTTCAACTGTGCCTCTCCGCTGCAAGATGAGTTAGTTCTAATGTTGTTCAGTGGCTGGCAAAAAAGAATAGTAAACATGATTATAATTGATGGGAGATAATTGAATTAAAAATAAGTGAATAAGTGAGTGTTTTTAAAATAATTACCATTTTTACCAAATGTTTAAAATACTGACTTCTCCAAGGCAAAAAGTGCTGCTTTCAATACACATAGCAGTCTGTATAAGGGGATGCCTTAATGAATATATTAATAATATTTATAATATTAATATTATTAATTTCCAATACATTTTCACAAGAAGCGCTTGTATGTGTTTATACTGTTCACTCTTAATACCGTTTCAGTAACAACTTTATCTCTGTATCTCGAGACTATCCTGGAAATACTGGGTGAATAATCCCAGATGGGACACTAGTTCATCGCAGGGCACCATGCACACAGATCCTGAGTAGAAAACCAACACGAACATTCAGAGTATCTCAACACAGCCAGACTAGAAACCAGGACCATGGAGAATTTAAACCAGTACCATTAAGCTTTGAAGAGGCAACACTACCTGCTGTGCTACTATACCATTATTATTATTATTATTATTATTATTATTATTATCATCTAAAAAAAAAAAACTTTTTTTGTGTGATTCCCAAGTAATGGTTAAAAACAGCATGTATCTATTTTTATCCAACAAAATATAGTAATAAAAAGGGTAAAGAAATGGCATGTTTTGAAATGCTGGAAAACAACATGGGTTTGAATGATTTTAATGAATGGAGTAGTTTGTTGAACTCATTATTATTTACCAAAAATTCCATTGTAGGATATCCTTGAATAAAAAAGAAACAACATGGGTGTTACCGAGGAAATTGTAGGTCAGTAGTTTGTAGTGGTTTGACAGATGATTGATTGTATGTCTCAAAGTTTCTTTTTGTTTGTTTGTTTAAGGTGGTGAAAACAAACCAATTTTCAGTGACCAGACATGAAAAAGTAGCCAATGGACTAATTGGAGATCAGGGTCTGCCTGGTGTATTTGTGCTGTATGAGCTCTCACCCATGATGGTCAAATTCACAGAAAAACAGCGGTATGTTTTCCAAGGTCTAAAAATTTATTTGTGCACATTTCATATTTCTCATTATCACTGAAATTTGGATTAGTCACCCAAGGAGAGGAAACAATGCATACTAGTGTTAATATGTTAATATACATAAGCATATACAAAAAAAGCGTTCTGACTGTTTTTCTTCCTCTAGGTCATTCACTCACTTTCTAACAGGAGTATGTGCTATTATAGGTGGAGTTTTCACAGGTAGGTGAAGCATGAAAGTTTGTACCTAACATTTAAGGAGTAAATGTAAAATTTGATCATTCCTATTCTTCTTTTATAGTTGCTGGACTCATTGATTCTTTAATATACCACTCAGCAAAAGCCATACAGAAGAAGATTGAGTTGGGAAAAGCCTCCTAGTTATGTATCTGACCCTACCATAAACTATTGTGTGGCACCGGTGAAAGATGGAATGTTTTGTCTTTGTGTCTGTGTCTGTGTATTTGGCCACAATGAACACTTCCTTGACATGTGGCCTGGATTATCTCCCCAAGGCTTTAGTGAAGAAACCAACTAACTGGATTTGAAAAGAAACTGAACACCTCTAGGGGGAACACCTCTTATGATGTTCAGACACAAATTGTACATTTAATTTAACAATACATATAGTACAGCAAGTATTGATAATTTAGTAATTATTTGGTAATTATTAGATTTAGACATCTCACTAGAGCACACAATCTAGAGCCACTGTTTTCTTTACATGGATTTAATAAACATAATATTAGTAAGTTATTAGCATTCAGTTTTAAAATATGTTTATTGCCACTTCAATGAAGGTATAGTGCTTGACATTTGATGCATCCAAGATTAATTTTTAATCATAATGTTAAATATTGGTCTATTTTCATTTTGGTTAATGGTTTAATTTACCAACAATCCACAACGCATTGCTGTTCAGTGCTCTAACCACCCCAAATGTACGCTCTGTACATATAAGATTCCAAAACTTTAGTTACCAGCTGAGCCACTGTATGTATAGCTCACGACAATATAATTGCATTGCCTTCTAGAACTTTGAATGCAACTTTTTATCTTCAGTACACCACTACATAAGATTTCACATTTTTAATGACTTTGAAGGTCACTAAAAATGGTGAGGGGAGGGTGGGGTAAGGTCTTCAGCAAAGCTTTACCGTCATCGCTCATACTTGAGATTACTGAAAGATTTTTTCCCTATTAAACAGCACTGTGACTGTACTAACAATGCAACAATGCCCCCAGTTATGTCAGCATGACAGTCAACCACTAATAGCATAAAAAATTTACACCAGAATCACAAAGCATATAACAAGTATTTCAATGCAAACATATTTAACATATTTTGGGGAAGATGTTTTATGTACTGAAATTTCAGAACTAGCCTGAGGAACTGGTGTGGTTTGAGGTGCTAAAGATCATGTGGATTAATTTGAATTGGCATTTATTTTAAAATGTCAATTTTTACATAAATAATTTGATGGTAGATTCTTTTGTGATAACTAAATCAAATTCTTAAATAAAAATATCAAATCCATGTTTTGACTGTTTTGAGGCTTTTCTGTTACATGGACAGATTTCCTGTTAGTTTCAGCAGTCAGCATTAGAAAAATTGAGGTAATGCGATTCAGTCCTAATTTTAAGGTAAAACCAGACTGTACTATATTTTTTCCATAAAACAACAAGCTACCCTTGATCACAACATTGCACAAATAATTTTTCAATATTTCCTGCTGCCTTATAATGTTTTAACATGCAATTGTTAGTTTTAAAACTACTTCCTTAGTTTCTATGGCCACTTCTAACTAACATGTTCACTAGGAGGGCTGTGATATATAAGGCAGTAAATTAAAATGATTTGCATAACTTTTGCTTTTTTTTCATCAAATTAATGTTTGTTGTTTTCAATGTTTGATAGTGAACTAGCAGATGTCAGGTGTTAACTTGGTAGATTAGGCTAATTGGCATTCCCAAATTGTCTAATTTGTGAATGAGCATGTGAGTGTGTACATGTGTGTGTACCCTGTATGCAGCTTAAAGTGCTATCGATGATGAGTGGTAATGAGTATTATTTTTTATCTGGATTTGTTATTCCTATCTAGAGCAACTCTAGAGGAAAGCTGCTTGTACAAATCCACCTAAAGGTCCTCAGTCCCAGTAAAATCTTGGTAAACACTGTTTTTGTTCACAACAATTGCAATAAAACACCAAAGGATAGGGCTTCTTCTTGTAAAAGGTCAAGCATTGGTTGTGAAACTTGTTGGTTCTAATATAATAATATACCCACAATGATTATAACAGTAAAAAGTGTGGAGCATAACATTTGTATCTGTTATTCATTATTAGGTTGAGCAAGGTCCTGTAGTATTCTCAGTTTTGTGCAGAACACATGACCCCACTTTATGGTTAATAAAGGTCATATTGTGCATGATCCAAGGCTGTGTCGCAGTTAGGTATGTAAACCACATGGGGTTCTGTATGCACGGTTTTAACAGATAATAATAATGTCAATGCTTGCACATATTAATTCGCACAGTTCTGGATTACTACTAATGGGGTGTTCTGGAATTATATTTAATTTAAAGTGAAATCTTTTTTTTTTTTTAAGATTTAAGTTAAGCATAATTTAAGAATTTAAATGATATATACAGTGTGTATATATATATATATATATATATATATATATATATATACTGTATATATACACATTACATTACATTTGGAAGACGCTCTTATCCAGAGAAACTTACAAAAGTGCTTTGAACTTTAGTCCTTAAGTTCCTTATAAAGAAAGATTTGTTGAAAGAGTCTAAAAATATAGACGACTGTCTTGATCTTGGGCGGCACGGTGGCTTAATGGTTAGCACTGTCGCCTTGGACAGTCCAAAGACCTGCAAATTAGGTTAATTGGCGTTCCTAAATTGCGCGTAGTGTGTGAATCTGTGTGTGTGCCCTGCGATGGATTGGCACCCTGCACAGGGTGTACTGCGCCTCGTGCCCTAAGTCTCCTGGGATAGACTCCAGGCCCCTCGCGACCCTGAATACAAGATAAAGCAGTATAGACGATGAGTGAGTGAGTGTCTTGATCTTTTTTAACAGATGTCTGACATTTCGATTTTGTTGTCCTGTCCATTGTCAACCCGACAAAATCCTGACTTGAAGCAACACTCTGTGATTTTTTTTTTTTTGATTGTTGCATGATTGTTGGTAACAGACAGACTAGTTTGAGTATTTTTATACGTGTTCTAGGATTTTCACGAACAAAACTATCTTGAGTTTACTCAGAATTGTGTGATGAAAATCATTCGGGGAGTGTTAGCTGTGTGGATGGAAAGACTTTGTTGAGAAATGTCATTGGAGAATGGACTTGTTGAAGCTGACAGAAAGGCAGCAGTAACTTATTTAAACATTCTGTAATTTTTTTAGGACTGACTTGTGGACCACCTATGCATTATATTTAAAATAAACATTTTAAATACAGGGTGTCTCAAAAAAATGTACTCACACTTTAACTGTCGCTAACATGCTGCTTTTTTTATATTGCAGGTGTAATT
>JAQMYL010000036.1:27380450-27391561 GCA_030014365.1 Clarias pachynema
GCCCCTGATTGGCTGTAGAGCCGTGATTAATGTGGGAGCGCGAGTACCTCTCATCCCTCCCCCCTGAGAGAGCTCGGTCAATCAGCTCTCTCTGTGCCTCCGGCTGTGAGAGGAAAACAGCATCACCCGGGGTTTAAACCAGCGATCTCCGGATGATAGGGCGAGCGCTTTACCACTGCGCCACTCGGAGGCTAAGATTGAGAGCTGGGGAATTTAGAGGCTGGATCAACTTTCTTACATTTTTTACCTGTAAGCCCCACACTCAGCAGGCTGTGATGCACTGGTTGTTCAGATTTTTTCTATTGTTGCCAACATTGACAGCAATTTGTGCTACACTGGCTTTTCTGTGGGATCAGACTGGAAGGGCTAGCCTTTAGTTTCCACAGGCATGAGCCATGGGTGCCCTATCAACAGTTTACTAGTACTGTATATAATTAAGCAAAATCACAAAAGAGGTAGTGCTGTTATAGTGCTGTTTTCCATGTATTATTACCACTGGTGGAATTCCTCTCATCCAATTAGATTGCTCAGTTGGAACTAACTGTTGTATTACTGTGTGTTCTGATAATATTATTGTTCCATTTTGTGCCTATCTATCTATCTATCTATCTATCTATCTATCCGTCCGTCCGTCCGTCCGTCCGTCCGCCCGCCCACCTGCCCACCCGCCTGCCCGCCTGCCTTTCTGTCTGCCTATCTGTCTATCTATCTAAAACAATTAACTAGAAAACTAAAAACTTAACTAGAATTCCACAATGTAAAGTGTTGTCCCTGTGATTTTAACCAAATAAAAATCTACAAAGCTAGTCTTCCATAATTTAACTATTATAACCAGATCAATCTATAGATTATTTTATGAACAATTGCACACTGTTTAAATGTAGATGATGCAAATGTTGCACATCCTGGTGGATTCTTGTGTCACACACCAATTGTCTAATACAAAAAATGATAATTTATACAAAAGGGGACATATTCTGTGTTCACATAAAACAGAATACTGGAAGAAAAAAAAACGTGAAGAAGGCAAGCATAAATCATACCCTGGTACATTCAAATACTGCATATACATTGTATATTTTGAATGTTATGCAATGTTTATTAAATATTATAACATATAATATATTCTGAAATATTTGGATGGTTCATTGCTGGTTTTAATAACAACAAATGACAAAAATATTGGCTAATATTAGATGTTATGGGGCTATGTCTAATTTGATCCAGGCACCAAACAAAAACTGGATATTGCAAAGCTCCAGTTTTGTGGTACCAAAGGATTTGTGCAGTAGAAAACCCATTGGACAAAAATATATACCTCACTTACAGAACTCTTCTGCATCAGGGAAATCCACACCTGTGTTGTCAGATGAAGGTACATATGTTACATATATTTTTGTACATATTTCTTTTCTACTCTGTATTTTTTTGTGTGAAAAAAACACCCTTTGCACAGAGGAAACTCCAGGGGACATCCCCTTATGAGTGAAATGCACAAAATAACTGTTTCCTCCTGAACACTAACATGCTTTTACAATATCATCATCTTATTTGCATCTTATTGAGTTCTGTTTTGCTACATGCTATATTTTCTTACTTAATATATAAGGAGACAAAAAAATAGCATATATTTTAACAATTAATGTTCCATTTGCTTGGTTTGGAACCTATTGCTGAACTACTGCACATTTAGTGTACCTTAAATGTTATACAAGAAATTACAGAAAGTATCAGCTAAAGTTCTTTTATAGTTTTTTTTTCTAAAATGTTAGTTTCATTATAGTCTTTGGCTTCTTTCACTTTATGTAGAAGCTGAATGAATGACTGTGTGATGAATTTTGTTTATGAGAACAGAAGGTGGATTTGCATTCTGTAGGGTGAGAAATGAAACCCACAACTTCTGAGTAATACCACAACATCAGTAGAGTCATGAAGAAACCTCCCCCCTTTTACAAGAACAGATAAAAAGGAATGTGTGTGGGGGGATTAACAGGTGTTTATATAGCCCTAGAGAATTATTTTAAGAAATTAATTTACAACAGACATTCCTGTGTAGCAAAAGACACTGCCACAAGTCAACTTTTCAGAAATTTGTGTGTATTTCAGACTTTGTTTTTAACCTTGTTGTTTTGCTAAAAATAAATACATAAATAAATAAATAAATAAATAAATAAGCAATGGTTGGTGAGACTTCAATTTTTGATTATTTGATCATTCAAAAGATCATCTTAGAGCAGTGTTCAAGTCTAAAGGTATTAATCATAACATACATTTTCAGCAATTAGAGTGCTCTCTAAAAGTACTTGAATGCCAAGGCCATTTTTTGTCAATGCTACACTCTAAAAACATGTAGTATTAGGTTTCTATGTATGACTGTTTATAGGTAAAATATACATAATGAGTACACTTGATGTTAACCAATATTAACATTATCAGTGAACTACATATTAATTAAAAAAATGTTATGAAATGGGAGTGGGGGGGGGGGGTGTCAAATTGTAGACTTTAATATCAAGCGCACATTAATATAAAACTAAAACATAAACAGGGACGGAATCGGGATCAGGATCAGCAACAAAACAACCAGGAGACAAACACAAAAACAGAACAAGAAATGGAAGTAGTAAAAGTAGAAAAAGAACAAGAACAAGCGTCAGGGACTAGAAAGTAAAATACATACGAACAAAAGCAGGCAGGATGAGGCAGTGAGGCACAAAATAAAAACAGGAGACAAACATAAAACCCACAAAACACAGAGTAGGCCATGGGTGCACAGTGCCCTCCAGGGGTGATCCATCACTAGACATAGTGTATCAGTTTCTGTACTCAGTATGTCTACTATGTCACTCATGACACTCTCTCATCAGATTCATGAGATACTGTAGTCACCTGAAATGCTTTTCAATTCATAGATATGAAATTCACAAATTAACTCGTGACATTTCTTACTGTGCTTTAGACCATCAGTTATCTTGTGCAGAGGAAGGGTGAGTACAGAGTCAATAATATTATTAGTGCTACTACATCTACTGTAAAAAATCATATTATGACAAGAAACACTCAGTTAAGTAAGGAGAAAAGACAGTCCATTATTATTTTAAGAAATGAAGGTCAGTCGGTCTGAAAAATCTCAAGAACACTGAATGTTTCCACAAGTGCGTGACCAAAATCATTAAATACTACAAAAAAACTGGTCAGATTAGTCCATTTATCAAAATTAAGGGCACCAGAATGGCTACCAGAGTCTTTTGCAGTGACATTCCATGCCCTTCTGATTCTGATAAAGTCAGAAAAAGAAAGGCATTACAGAAAGTCACCAAACCACCCACACATCAGAGCCTGCCACACATGGGGTCCGGCAGGCAAAGAGCCAAATAAAAGCATAGGATTAAATGATTGAGCACTTTTTATTATTTTTTTCCCACCTCCCAATCTCTAGAGTTTACACAAAATAGTGGTTCTCCAAGTGAAGTTATAGGAGAATGACCTTTTTTTTTTCTTTTTTCAATATTTAACTGTCCAGTTTTTGGGAACCTGTGAAAAATACAGTTATTTAAATTACCATAGTCTCGCCGTTAGGTCTTTCTAATAAAATGGTGTGTAAATGGTGTGTTTATACTGTACATAAATGAGACATACACTACCTGTAAATAAATAAATAATTAATCTCCATTTCAGATGGGTCAAATTAATGGATGAGCAATAAACAACTAAATAGATTTGAAAGGATGGAAATGTGATTAAGAACAGTTCAACACATTATTAATAAAATATTACTGAACCATCAACTTTGTGGAAAAAATGTGGTTGGAAAAATCAGGGAAGATCAATTAATGCTTGGAGTAGTTGCATCCTAAAACACTGACAATAGAAATCACTGCTATCTTAAATAGTTCAAGTAAGAGCATTTCCACACACACAATGTGATGAGAAGTAACAGGATTTTCACTAAACAGCTGTGTGGCCATAAGAAATCCACTTGTAAGTCCACTTGTAAAAAGGGTTCAGTTTGCTAGGGAGCAATGGAAAAAGGTCATGTGAGTGCAGATTCCAGTGCCATGTGTGCATTGTGCATATTACCCATATTGCAATGGTCAAACTTGTGGTTTCTTCAGTTGGCTAGGTCTAGCAATCAGCATCTGATGGGGCAATAAAATTATATTAATTGACTACACGGGGGCACAAGGAATCATTTCAAACATGAACTGGTTACCATGTTATGTGCTGTAATTAAAACTAAAATTTTTGTTGTGGTTTACATTATTTTTCCAATAAAGAAACTAAGTAAATAGTTACGTTAAGCAATATTTAAGCAATTAAGTTCTGATCTTTGTTGTCATTAAATTATTTTATTACACCTCTAATAGACTGCTTGCCCGATTACTGAGTAATCAAATCATATCCAGTTTACATTTTAAGTATATTTATAAAAATATGCTTAGAATAGATAGAGTTTGCATGTTTATAAAAAAAATTTGGCCATTTTAAATAAGTATAAAATGTGAATGAATTAAAATGCACAATAAATAGGTTTTTTCTCCAGTATAATCCCATTCATGCATCATCCAAAAAGTCTATTCAAGTGGGCTTATACAGTTCACTATTTTCTAGGTGCTACTTATTGTGTTTCTGTCCATTCTAATTGGCGATGTCAGTGTTATGTGCTAGCAATTTAAATCTGTCAGCAACATGTACTGTAGTATTACCTGGCCTAAGAAAGCTATATTAACTTAAGAGAAATGCCATTGTTTAACAACCTACACACTACTTCATAATAGGAACTTACACATTACAGCAAAATAGAATCATACACTTGCCATCTGTTATTTGCACCCGCAAACACACATGCATGCACAAACACACACACACACGCACACGTTCACACGCAGCTCCGTTTATCTAAGTTGCCGGCGTGGGCTGGTGTTTTCACTCTGGTGGTCTGACTGGAAATTTACATTGTGATTACCATAAACATTACCATAAACAATATGTCGGAGTACTGGAAATTCCTGCATTTCTCATTAGCATTTATGTCATATGGAATTAATTTCTGAGCTTAGGCCCTCTGCAATATTTAATATTACTTATAACTCCACAGCAAAAGAATGGCAGCAAAACAGTTTTTATGAATATGAAAGCTATACCGTAGGCAAATCATAAGCTAAAGGTGAGTACAAGATCCAACAGCTTCTGTCATAAAGAGCAGTTCAAACCAGGATTTGAATGAGTTTAAAAGGTCTTCATTGTTACCAATGTTATATTAATTGACATAATACTTAATGCAAATTAAGATTGCTACACTACTAACACTACGTATTGTGGATGTAGAATTAACAGGTCTTCTTCAGGGTTCTTGACATCACTCTGATGCTAATTAGATTAGATTAGAAATTATACAAGATTAAAGGATAGCATCTATTTTCTTTAAGCCATTTTAATTCCTAGTAATGCAACTATTCCATGTCTTGTACAATGTTCTCTTGCTTAAACATTTCCTTAACAAATGTTTCATAATAATATATGTCTTCAGCTTTATCAATCATGTTGTTTGCCCTTTGAGTGATTGGGCATGACCTTTTGTCTTCTCTGAGTGCTGTGTCTGCTCCATTAATGGCAAATATTTTCTCTTCACCTAGCGCTAGCACTTAAAGAGCAATAAAAAACAATAACAGTAGTCTGAGCAATGTGTAACTCACCTGTAGACATCTCCCTCCCCGGCCTCCCACCCAGAGCTCTCAAGAGCCAGAGGTTCCCAGTGATACCAGTGTGAGGTTAAGTAAACAATTCATCATTATCATGTCTAAGTGACCTAAATTAATTTGTCTCTCTCATGTACGTGCTCAAAAACTGTTTCTGTCAACTATTCCAGTCTCTGATAGATCTGGATTGATCGCTGATAGATCAAGGGACATTACCATAAACATTACCATAAACAATATGTCGGAGTACTGGAAATTCCTGCATTTCTCATTAGCATTTATGTCATATGGAATTAATTTCTGAGCTTAGGCCCTCTGCAATATTTAATATTACTTATAACTCCACAGCAAAAGAATGGCAGCAAAACAGTTTTTATGAATATGAAAGCTATACCGTAGGCAAATCATAAGCTAAAGGTGAGTACAAGATCCAACAGCTTCTGTCATAAAGAGCAGTTCAAACCAGGATTTGAATGAGTTTAAAAGGTCTTCATTGTTACCAATGTTATATTAATTGACATAATACTTAATGCAAATTAAGATTGCTACACTACTAACACTACGTATTGTGGATGTAGAATTAACAGGTCTTCTTCAGGGTTCTTGACATCACTCTGATGCTAATTAGATTAGATTAGAAATTATACAAGATTAAAGGATAGCATCTATTTTCTTTAAGCCATTTTAATTCCTAGTAATGCAACTATTCCATGTCTTGTACAATGTTCTCTTGCTTAAACATTTCCTTAACAAATGTTTCATAATAATATATGTCTTCAGCTTTATCAATCATGTTGTTTGCCCTTTGAGTGATTGGGCATGACCTTTTGTCTTCTCTGAGTGCTGTGTCTGCTCCATTAATGGCAAATATTTTCTCTTCACCTAGCGCTAGCACTTAAAGAGCAATAAAAAACAATAACAGTAGTCTGAGCAATGTGTAACTCACCTGTAGACATCTCCCTCCCCGGCCTCCCACCCAGAGCTCTCAAGAGCCAGAGGTTCCCAGTGATACCAGTGTGAGGTTAAGTAAACAATTCATCATTATCATGTCTAAGTGACCTAAATTAATTTGTCTCTCTCATGTACGTGCTCAAAAACTGTTTCTGTCAACTATTCCAGTCTCTGATAGATCTGGATTGATCGCTGATAGATCAAGGGACTGTTTTAACTTGTTTACACTGCTGACTTGGAATGGATGGGTGCATGGACTAAAGAAGGAGAACGGAGCAAAGGAGATGGTTATCGACTGCAGAAAGAACAGAACCCCGTCTCCTGTTGAATCTAAAACCATTCAGCAAATATTTAGGCATTTACAGTTAAGTGAGTTTTTGGATGCATTAGATATTTTCAGTGTTTCTGATTGACATGGTCTATACAAATCTTGTATACTGGGTGCCCTCAAACATCTACCAGACCTCAAGAATCAAGGCTTATCACATCTTTATTGTAATTTTCCTTGTTCACTCACTATTTAATTTAGTAAAAGGCAAGGGTAACCCTAAATAAATACATAAAATTCACAGGAGCATAACAGCCTACTTTTTGAGGCTGTGAACCTGCCTACTGTAAATCACAGCCAACTAGAACCTTGCTTAGTAAATTTTGTAACCAATTTAAGACAAATATGAAGACAACTGAAAGGTTTGAGCCATCTGATTTAAAACTTTTTTTCCCTGTTTCTAAATATTACGATTTGCCTTCAGGGCAGTCTAACCATTAATTATTTCATATAAAGCAGCAAAATATTCTGCACTATAAAACACACTAGGATGCTTAAAAAAGTAAAAACTTTTAGACACAATCTTTGTTTAAATCTATTTACATTATTTCTCCCAGTGATAGATTATGGTTTTAAATTACATGATTAGCAAGCAGAATGTTGCAGTGCACAAAGAGATCCCAGGCATAAATAAAGCATCAATATTTATAAAGAACAAGGTCAATATACAAACAAAAAAGGTATGGTATAAATCAACCTATATCAAAGCTATATAGAACTTGTATGAATTGCTTGAATTACAAAGGTTTAGCTCAAGTTATAATGAATGTGTAACATTTTATGTGTTCAAATTTAATAATTTAAATATTTAAATATTACCTGTGAAGAAAAAAAAAACCTCTTATATAATATGTGATCACTTGTGTCTCATGAAAAATGTCTTCCATACTAAAGTAGACATTAAGGCATGGAATATATGTCTTTTATTAGAATAATTTAGTTCTGTGTTTATTTATAGTATCTAGTAAAACTACCCAGCTTCTACAAAATTCTACTGTTTAAATTTAAGGTGTGTAAGATGTGATATATTAGTAAATTCAAATTAGGCTGAGGTCTGTAGATAGCCGATTTTTGGACCAGATTCTTCCAAAGTGCTTTATCACTACACAAAATGTTCCCATCTCTTAGACTAGAAAAGCTGGCAGATCATTTAAGGTTAGAACCAAGGCAATATGCTTGTTGTCCAAAAGCCCATGACCAGCATTAGCTTTCTCTATTACACAGGACAGGAAAAACAAGTAAAACTACAAAATCAACCATTCTGACCAAAGAAAAACAAAAGGTCTTGTTTCTTTAAGATACTTAAAGAAAAGCATCACAATTAGGATAAAAAGTCACTTTGAAGGATAAATTTCAAACTACATAAAACATTTCTTTACAATAAACAACAAAGCTTTCATTTCAAATGTCAAGGGCAAGTTAAAGAAAAACAACTGTATAGGTAGGTTATTTATCTCAGCATAATGTAGCATATCTAAACCTATCAAATGCATTTGCAAACTGCAAGGAAAAAAAAAAAAAAAAGCAACCTCTCATATAAGGCAAAGAAATTATGACTCCATGACATGATATAAGGGACAGCAAGTGACCTGAACTACTCAAAACAGAAAGCTTCTTTAAGACTCATTTCTTTTTTTGTTTCAGAACTACAGAAGATGCAAATTTAAGAAAGTGGACAAAAAAAAGGCATTTTAACAATTATCAGCTATAAAAATAAAAAAAATCTACACAATTACTTATGACGTTTGAGAATATGTAAAAATGTACAGTACATTGCTTCTAAACAGACAAAATCTAACAGTTGGCAGTGTACAATTTAATTCACAAACTCAAAAAAATTATATCATCATAATCCTGAATGGTGTTTAAAAAATAAACAGGAAAAAGTTTAAGAAAGCATTACAGAAAAAACCTACTTAAATAATAATGATAATATTTAAAAAATGAAGAAGATACAGAATTCTATTATTAGTCTGACAAAGATTCTCTTGGTCACACCGAACAATAAAGTAGAAATTACTAAAATTGCAATTTCAGTAATGTTTCTTGCCATATTGTATCCCTTCTTTAAAAATATCATGTGTTTGGAACAGCCTAACTTTTCAAAGCTTTGGTGAACAGCAGTCATATATTTACAAACAACTTCAAAATCAAAACAGGTTTATATATAGCCACAGTGATTAATTACAAGCAATGAAAAATTGGCCACATTCCCCCTACAACACTTGATCATTATGTTTGTACACAACTTATTCACTTATTTTATTCAGATTTCATGCAAATAAAGGCAGTGGAGCTGTCAAGGTTCATTCAAACATTAAAAAGTACACAAATGAATACAATTTAATTTGATCTAAAATATTTTTTCTCTAAATATGTACCAATATAATAAAATTGAGCATATGAAACCTGACATTCATATGGACACACCAGTGCTCCAAAGACATAATTATAATTAAGTAATGTGACATTATGTAGAAAAGTTAGAGTGGCTAACCATTATAAAAATGGGGGAAAAAAGTAAATAAAAAAAGGGGGGGGGGGTAAAAGCCTTATATATGCAGAATAATCTTCAGTTAAGATAGTTGGTGGTGATGAGAGGTGCTGAGCGATCATTTGTAAGTGTGCGTCGGAGTTTCACCCCCCTGCGGATCATGCTTAGCATATCATTGCCACCACTTGGGAGCTGATTGGAATCATTTCCAGACACATCTGAATAATGTGCAGTGTCTGGAGCTGGAACAGATGACCAGCGCTGTAGTGTAGCATTCTGTTGAGGTAGTTGACACTGCTGTTGATCATACTGCTGGATTGGATTATGTTGTTTGGGAAGCTGTGAATGCTGAGGTTTTATGTTCAGAACTTGTTGCTGATTGTGTTGTTTGTGATCATGTTGAAGAGGGTGCTGGTGTTGTGCATGGATGTATTGTTGATATTGTGGCTCCCGTTGTGCTTGATTGTATTGTTGATATTGTACTGGGTGTTGCTGCTTGTTGTACTCTTGGTGGCACAGTCTTTGTTTTTGGTTGTACTGTGGATGATTGTCAGTGTGATGTTGGAACTGCCTTTGATGTTGCTTGCTAGTTTGGTAGATCTGCTCTGAGATACCTACCGGTGGCTGCCCAGGGAACATTGCATAGTATGGGGTGGGCATTGTACTCATATTTTGGGTGGTGGTGGAGGGTATATGTTTAGCAGGTGGCAAATCAGAGCTGGAGTGTCGAGCAGCTTCAGGGGGCAATTGTAGGCACCCTCCCTCATTCTCACTAAAACTTTGGGCCAAACCAGTGTGGGATGTAGCTGGTTTTAGTGGCACCTAAGAAGAGAGGTTAATGTGAATATGTTTACTAATTTTTTTTCATTACACAAAACCGTTTAAACAATTAAAAACTACCAAAACAGAACAGTATATGATCACAGGACTTGCACACTAAGGTTCAGCAATCATATCCATCAGAATCAGAATATTTAATTATTACCACTTAGTGATTACCTGCGGTGTGGAAATGGGAATTGGCACTCCTCCACTGATGGTACCACGTCGAAGATTGGCTTTGCTGGATGGTTTACGCCTGATGGTGGCTGTGTGATGCTGATGTAGCAGTAGTGACTCGGGCTCAGTCAGCAGGCTTACAGTAGATGCAGGTCTCTTGCTCTGGAACAGCTTACGGTAGTTCAGGCTCAGCTCACTGTTACGTGGAATTGTGCATGATTTGTCAAAATCAGAAGGGCTGGAGTTGTCATCACCTCCGTGAAGAGAGATATAGTCATAATCTGAGAATAAAGTAGAAAGGCAAAAAGAAAAAAGAAATAACATAGGTCAGATAACATAGGAGAAAAACAAAATGCTCAGCAGCATGACAGTCTACTTTTTTTTATTTTTTTATATTGGCACCATATTTTCAACCAGGAAAAGGTAACTCTGTGTAACAAGGCACTTTTTTGGGATGTTCAATGGAAATAGCCTAAAACCAGTAGTTTAAAATATGACAGAACTTACACATTCATTAAGACCTCAATTAGATGATATGTTTAAGTGTGAATATGAAATGAGATGCATATAATATTTAGGGAACCTCTGTTGCATGTGGTGACTGATGAAACACATACATATGCTTTTATATATATATATA
>JAQMYL010000036.1:27517474-27530765 GCA_030014365.1 Clarias pachynema
ACAAAATTGTGGCTAGTAAAAAGGCTGAATGGCTAGTGACTCCGGAAATCCACTAGGCACATTGGCCAGTGAGCAAAAAAGTTAATGTCAAGCCCTGTTACCTAGTGAACTCACTGGTGTCCCGTGCATGATTACTATAATAATACAAAAGGTGGAATGGACTATACTATACACCTACACATGCTTTAATTGCATATATCTAAAGTGCTCTAACACACACAAACTGATACAAATGTTATATCAGACCAGTATTTCTGTTCATTTGTACAACCTGCAATCCCTATGTCACATTTCAACCCTTCGTGTTACATTCTTGGTCTACTGGGGGCTGTTGCCTTATTAGTCCTTCTTCTCTCGTTTCTTGTCTTTTAATTTACCTCTGTCATGCCCAAATATATCTGTTGTACAGCAGGGTCTTGATTTCAGGTTGCAACATTATGCAGTTTGTTTAGGCTCTCTGCTAGAATTTAAAATTTTTAGCATTGACCTTTAGACTACTTCACAGAGCCATTAATAGACTACTAATAGATTACATTTAGTCTTCACCTCTGTGTTTTTGTACCCAATGTAGCGATGCTCTTCGGCTTGAAAGTGTCTGAAGTGAAACAGCAGTTCCCTCCCTCCCTCCCTCCCTCCCTCCCTCTCTATCTTGCCCATTTTCACTCTCTGTCACTGTTTCCTCCCACTAGGGCAGAACCATTGACTAAAGTGGCATCTGACTGAACACACTGTGATCACTATGACTCAGAAGACTGCATGCTTAAATCTCTAGCACAGACATGCGCCACCTGTTGGCTATCTCTGACACAGCAGTTACTCTGTTTTTATGTACTGTAATATCTGAATTGTGGTATGCTTATGATAGACATCAGAAGATAATCCAGCATTGAACCAAGATGCACTATATAGAAATGTCCAATATAGCCCTATTGTGTTTCAGCATGACAATACCCCTGTACACAAAGTAAAAACTACAAACACATGGTTTGGGAATGTTGGAGTGGAAAAACTTAAATGGCCTGCACAGAACCCTGATCTCACTGCAACTTTGATTAGTTGGAAGGAGTGCTCCAGGACTTGTCACTTCAACATTTATGACCAATCTCTTGCACTCTTGTGGCTGAATGGGCATAAATACTCCCAGCCATGTTTCACAATCTAGTGGAAATCTATACCACAAGAGTGGAGGAGGCTCTTATAGCAGCAGTGGGAAAAGGAAGCAATAATATTGAAAGGGTTTATGTAATGAAATGTCAAATTCTCTGGTGTCCACATACTTTTACTGTATCAAATCTTTTCTGACCATACAATTTTGGACTCAAATATTAAACTTTATCTTAAAATAAGAATCTAATAATTTTACAGACATATTTATTTCTTATTTTAATTATTAATGAACAACTTTTGTCTCTTTCTTTCAGCTTCCTAGATAAGATTGACACTATAAAGCAAAGTGACTATACACCTACTGATCAGGTAAAATGCGAATTATTGTTATTTATAATATTTATAATTATTATAATTATCATCATCTTCACTGGGGTGGTTATCATTTTAATGATACTTTTGTAATTACTTTAGTAATTTCCTGGATATAAGCTTTTAAACAGGCAAAAAAAATCCTTGTGTAATTTTTCTCTGATTTCCTTTCTTCTTTCATTTTAGGACTTGTTAAGATGCAGAGTGCTGACATCAGGGATCTTTGAGACAAGGTTCCAAGTAGACAAAGTTAATTTTCAGTAAGTGGAAGAATGAAAAATCACTATTCTTTGTAGCTGTTAAGCAGATATATGAGATCATGGTAACTGATCCATGGTAACTGGATAAATTCAGATGGCACAACAACAATTTTTATTTATTCATATTACTTATCCTATTTAGCAGGTACAAACCAAGTGTTACCTCGAGTGATAGCTTGGTTGATCCACATATTTTACCAACTCCCCTTTTTCTTTTCAGCATGTTTGATGTTGGCGGTCAAAGAGATGAACGAAGGAAATGGATCCAGTGTTTCAATGGTAAGTGGTTTAACTGCTTTTACTGTATTTTAGTATCATTTATAGCTCACTGTAAATGTCAGTATTTCAGTGTGGGTAAGGGTAATACAGGTGGGTTACAAGAAGCCATTTGTGACAAATAAATAATGTAATTTTTTTATATTTTTAATGTAAAATTTTGTACTTGGGTATATAGTTATCTGAAATATTTCTGATTCATTATGTAAATGTAAATAATAACTACAACTAATGACACAAAGCCTTAGGAATTAAACAGCGTGATATTCTTAGTCTTTTGTGTCAGTCTAAACCAAAATTTTCACATTACAAATTGGGGCACAACCTTGTTAAGCTTGAGAATGGGTGTTCTACAGGATGTGGGGTGTAGTGCTGTCATAATATATATATTTTTTTGTTTTTATGTTTGATATGTTTGATATGTTTTGTTATCATGTTTGATACCTTCATCCATGTCCTCTGGAGGTTGTCCGTGGTGCCAGTGACTGTTATGTTTGTTAGTTTTTTCTTTACAGACCTCACAATGTTTCTGACATCATCTGCTCTTGTTTTTCTTCACAGACCTGTTCAATGCCTTGTTGTTAATACACCAGATGTTTTGTTTGTTTGTTTGTTTTTTACTTTACATGACATTCCAACATGTTGTACAGGCTATGCAAAATGCTTGAACAATAGCTCTGAAAATGTATTTATTTTTTTCTCAGCTACAAAATGACTTCTTTCTCCTACAAATAGTTTATCAGATTTTCAAGAGTAGACAGCTAGAACTGTGAAGAGTAGAGCTATTAACTGTTTAAACAATAAATCTAATGGGGTATATTTGGGCAAAAGTAACCCCTGTCGAAACATATTCCAGTACTTTGATTACTTGACAAAAATAAAATTACAGTTTCAAACTAAATATGAATTTTTTTATCGTCTATAGCAAAAGAATTGGCCTTGCTGTTGCAATACTTTTATAGAGGACTTTATATCTAAAGTTCAGGGGGTTCATTTGACAGGAAGTAATGAGTGTAGTCTTTTCATTTGCTGCCTTTGTAAAAGTAATTTTCATGCATGTAAATTCTTGAGCAAGATGAATATATTCAAGATATCATTATTTACCTCATAATTAGTAAATGTCTGACCACTCTCCAATTTCCATACTGAAATGTGCCTGTGGCTAAAACCCTTGAATTCAGATAAATTAAAATTGCATTGGGCAAATGAAAGCAACTGATGAGCCACACATCGCTCTATCAAAGAATTTCCTCCTTCTTTAAAACAAAACTGTGTGCACCAAATCTTTCAGTGATTAATAATCTCAGCAAGTCTTTAAATGTGCACAAACACTAAATGAAGCCAACATATGTCTGCATGGTCAAAGGAATAAATTACAATTTATAAGTGCTATCTCAAAAAATAGAATATTGTGGAAGTGGGATTTTTTTTTGTAGCTAAATTTGTATATCATAGATTTATTACATGTCAGGTGAAATATTTCAAGCCTTTTTTGATTATTCATGCAACCACAGTCATGGGGAAGCCTCCTGACTCCTACAGTTGTCTAGAAGATGATCATCAACACCCTCCACAAGTAGGGTAAGCCACAGAAGGTCATTGCTAAAAGGGCTGGCAATTCACAAGGTGCTATATTGAAATATGTTCATAGAAAGTCAACTGGAAGGGAAAAGTATGGTAGGAAATGGTGCACAATCAACATGGATGACCACAGCCTTACAAAGATTATTAAGCAAAGCGTATTCAATAACTTGGAAGAGCTTCACATGGACAGGACTGAGGCTTGAGTCAGCGTGTTAAGAGCAACTGTTGCATTCCCAGTAATGTCACAAGCATCTAACGTGAGCCGCTATGAAAAAGAGCTGGACCATTGCTCTGTGGACCAAAGTATTTTCTGTCAAAGTAGATTCTGGAGGAAGAGTGGAGAGTCGCAGAATCCAAATTCAGTGTGGCATCAGTTTCCACAATTGATGATAATTCAATTGTCATTTCACCTGATGGTGTTGCTCTGCTGTGTTTTATCAAGTCCAAAGTCAAGGAAGTCATCTACCAGGAGATTTTAGAGCACTTCACACTTCCATCTGCTAACAAGCTTTATAGACATGCTGATTTCCTTTTCTAGAATGACTTACCACTTCCTTTTCCAGTAGAACTACCACTGCTGGCTTGATGACCATTGTCAAGAGGAAGATGAGAAATACCCAACAATACAGATGGGCAGAAAGCTGCTATCAAAGCAAAATAGTCTTCAAATAACGCCTTAGCAGTGCCACTGGATGATAGTCTCTATGCCATTCTATGCCATTCTGCATTGAAACAGTAATTAATGCTAAATTAATACTGACCAAGTATTAAATGTATAAATAAACAAACTTTTTCGAAGTTGTAAATTTCTTTAAAATCCTTTTTGATTGATCTTAGAAAATATTCTAATATTTTGAGATAATGGATTTATGACTGTCATGATATGTAAGTCGTAATAAAATTAAAACAAAAACATTGAAATTAAAACAAAAAAGACTTAAAATATTTTACTTGATGTTTAATTAGTCTGTATGAGGGTTTTGCGTTTTGAATTGAATTACAAAAAATATATAGATAAAGATATTAATTTTTTTTAATGCTTTTGTAGTCTTAAACATACATTTTGCTTTTTCATTTCTGTTGTTTTATTTAGATGCTATTTGTCTAAATGTTAAAATACTATATTTAGGTAAAGGTAAACATAAAATGCATTATCCAGATCACTGGCATATAAGGAGTTTCTTGTCCTTTTATAAAGTTCCAGTCAGAAGTTTACATATACTCATCATACACATGGCATGATTCATGGCAAAATAGGTTGTTTTCTGGGGGAAAATGAATGTAAACACACATCATAAGTGGAAGTAAAGTAAAAGATGAAAATCCAAATTGGCTTTTAATTTGCCAAACCGAAGACTCTCAACATCTTAGTTAGTGATCTCTGTGCCAACATAAAAAGAGTTAAATTGACAGCACTCCTTGGATTGACCAACACATACCTGTACAGTGGGAAAGTCTAAAGAGTTTCATGCTGATTGGAGAAAATTATGAAAGACTTGAGCAAGTCAGGAATGTCTTTTGCATGCAAGTCTAAGTAACTGCTGATTCAATGTGCAGTAATTACAATTAATTGCGAGGTGTAGACACTTTGCCAAGGTTTGAAAGAAGATAAAAACTGTCATCCTCAGCTGAGAGGAGATTGGTCAGATGGCCAGGAACAACCCAGGACCCAGACATATGCTTGGCAGGAACTGGCAGTTGCTGGAACACCAGTATCACTCTTTATAGTTAAGTAAGTTTTACATTACCATGGCCTGAAAGTCTACCATCCGAGAATGATTCCTGTGCTCTAAAAATGTCTCCTTTAAGCTCTGAACGTGTAATTGGAACGTCTTTATTCTTTTTGTATGTTGCACAATCATCCTGCCTCAGAAAGAGACTAGTTAAAAATCATTGCCAGCTTAATATTGCCAAGACATTCATGTTCAGGATAAGTGTATGTAAACTTCTGACTGCAACTATAAATACCATGATATCATACAGTAAATATTATGTATACTATGGATCTCTTTATTTAGTCCTAAATAAACGTTTGTTTAGGAGGAAGCATGTGACCCTTTTTTTTTTTTTTTTTTTTACTGTGGAACCTTGGATTACAAGCGTAATTCGTTCCGGAAGCAGGCTCGTATTTCAAAACACTCGGAAATCAAATAGAATTTTCCCATAAGAAATAATGGAAACTCAAATTATTCGTTCCACAGCCCCAAAAAATAAATGCATAAAAATTATTAACACAAAACATAAAGTAAAAATAAAACAAATTACCTTTACCTTTGAAAAGAATCACGACAGAGCAGTGTTTCTGTGCAGAGCAGAGAGAAAGAGTGTGTGTGTGTCTGTGTGTGTCTGTGAAGGTAAAAAGTAGGAGTGTGTGTGGCACGATGTCCAATGACACAGACACAAAGAGCAGGCTGATACAGAGAGAGAAAATTTGATATTTAAGCTCTCTAATGAGACTTGCTTTTGCTTTACACGCGCGCACTAAGACCCAGCAGGGGAGACAATTACTCACAATTCCGCAGCAAAAGAGAGAGAGAAACCGTTGGCTCAGTTGTGATCACATGACGCTCGGCGTCAGAACAAGAAGCATGATACATGATACCCGGTACTCGTAAACCAAGACTTGTTCGTTTTCCAAGGCAAAATTTATTAAAAATCTTTGCTCGTCTTGCGGAACATTCGCAAACCGCGTTACTCGCAATCCAAGGTTTCACTGTAGTTAGAATGTAATCAGCTTGAAACCATTATTTTTTTTTCTAAATGACCGTGTAAGTAATCATTTTTCAAATATATGCACACTGTTCTCCAAATGGGCATTGCCGGGCTCAATGGGAGCAACTGAAAGAACACCCACACCATACTGTTTTCCAAATACTGTACAGCAAAACCAGTCTTTGATGTGGAGTGAAAGATATAAAACACAGACTTGATTACTGTGGACTACTGTGTGATTTTATATCTTTGATTGTAGATGTGACTGCCATTATATTTGTGGTGGCCAGCAGTAGCTACAATATGGTCATCCGAGAAGACAATCAGACCAACCGTCTCCAGGAGGCATTGAACCTGTTCAAGAACATATGGAACAATAGGTAGGGCATAATAAGGTTTCTATTAATTTCATTTCTGTTTCTAAATGTGGTTGTATTTTATGTACTTTGCATTGACTTATAATTTCTTTTTATATTTTCTCCCCTTCCCCTTCCCTACAATTTCTAGATGGCTTCGAACCATTTCTGTTATTCTTTTCCTGAATAAGCAAGACCTACTAGCTGAAAAGGTTCTAGCGGGAAAATCAAAAATAGAAGAGTATTTCCCAGAGTTTTCACGCTACACTACACCAGATGATGGTCAGTAAGAACTACACTCTACTACCTGTCTCTCATTCTTTCTGGATTTTTTTCCCCATATTGCATAACATTAAATATAAATACCCAAAATGCATTTCCTGCTAAACATTTTCTGTTTCTAGCTACACCTGAAGTGGGGGAGGACCCACGAGTTACAAGAGCAAAATATTTCATCCGGGATGAGTTCCTGGTGAGTGTATCAGTGCTCTCATACAGCTATGTGTGAGCACACTGCTATACACCCACACATTGTCAAATATTTTTGTAGCTAAAGCCTTCTAGATGTTGGTAAATGATGTTACACACAAATATGCATGTTGGTTGCATCATCACACAGAGTTTTGCATAGACACTAGTAGCATCTAGAAATGTGGTGTGCATATACATACAGTATATGGGACTGAAGTTAGTGGACGGAGCCTGGTGCCATATTGGTACACTTAAAACAGTTGCTTTTAGCAGTTTTTCAGTCTCCAGTTTTTAAACTGCAAAAGAATAAACCGTGCATGTAGTAAAGTAGAAGATTATTTATTGTACCATTGTTATTATTTTTATTGGATTAAATAACTATATATTTAATATAACTAATAATATACATAATTAATTATATTTATTATTGTAAACATATATTTATATTATTTTATATTTGATTTACATGAAAAAAAGAAATGGAAGAGTCTAATTAAATACAGTGAATAAAAACAAAGAAGCTCCCTAAGCAAACAGGGATTTGTGATTGGTCTCACCTTGACTGACAGGGGTTGGCATGACAACATGGCAACACTCCTTTAGAGAAAGTAGCTAATCGCTGTCCAAGAAGTTTCTATATTTGTCACTAGTCACTTTTGACATGTTGTCAAATGTGCGCACCCTGTTATTCTTATATAATATTATTATTATTGTTTCCTTCAGCTGGTCACCATGTCCTTTAATCATAGAGAATTTGATTTTAAAGATTATTTTTGCCCGTATACTGTGTACTCGGATTCTATGATTACCTAATTTGGAAACCCTTTCAGCCTAAAACTGTTCCCTAGATAAACTGGTATTTTAACAAGTCAGTTTATGTAAGCCTTCAAGGCGTACATGCAGGTTCTTACCCTTTGATAGCACAAGTTTTGTCACTGAATATGGTTTTATATTTTTGAAGGCATAGTTTGCTACCTATGCTGTAAAATTTTATATCCTATCTCATTTACTTCTCCATAAGTGCTAATCTACAGTATGTAACATGCCACGGATAACTTATTAACAAATAAGTGTTGCAGTTGAGGCCAAATGCTATACTGTACCTAGGCTAAAGAAATTCAGAATTTTTCAACACAACACACTTCATGTTAATATATGACGGCTGGACCAAACGTAGTGCAATAGTGGTTGGAACTTTTTTTTTTAGGCATAGGTTGTTCGAACTCCACATGTTGGTAGACTAACTCTCCCTCTATCCATAGATACTCAACATAATCTTCATCACAAACAACAGATTTTGTCTTCAATACGGGTTTCTATATATTTTATTAAACTTCACCCATCTTTGCACATTGCTCTTGCCAAAGGTGTCATCTCCATAAAAATTTTGTGTGCAGCAGCAGACAATCAACCATGACAAAGAGGATTTTTAAAGAGGATAAAGTATCTACTTTATTTCCGTAAAGTCATTTCAAAATAGCAGAAAACACACATACACACATGCTTGTTATCCACACCCTTTTTATAGCTCGAATTGGATTATGGCAGCACTGTGTGTAGTACTGCATCATGTGCAGTACTGTGTTACCTCTAAAGATGTCAGTAGCCGCACTTCTACTGATGCTATCATGTGACCCTCAGAAAAAGGCATATATTTTTCATGTTGAAGTGTATTGTGTATGTGTGTGTGTGTGTGTGTGTGTAGTATAAGCTTTTATTTACTATATCTGACTTTTCAGTTTTCACACATTTCTTGGTATTGCCTTGCCTTGTCAATGCTTTGGATGGCTGTCCACAATTCCTCCTGACCTGGCTGGTTTAGGTCGCTCAGGCTTTTGGGCCTTTTTCCTCAGACATGTCTTTTTTTGTAGTTGAATTCTTTCAATACCTCAATATTTTGGTACTTTGGAGATATATCTAGGACCTCTGTCCTCCTGAAAGACCCAGTTGTGACCAAGTTTTAACTTACTGGGTTTGTTGTCTTGAGGTGAGTATTTCTAAATAATTCTTCTTCCTCGTGATTCAATTTATGTTCTTAAGTACACAAGGTCCTATATCTAAACAGTATGATTCTGTTGTTGTTGGTATTGTAATTTTTTTTGCTAGCTCTTATTGACTTGCCAAAGGAAATATATGGTAACATGAAATGTGTTGTGAAAAACTGAGATTAAATGTCTTTAGCCTAGGTATATATTTCATCTTGGTGTGAACTCTAGAGCATGTCTAAACAACCTAAGCATTTCTGCACAAAATAATGACGTCATAAATATATTTTAGTATTCAATCATTACCAATTTCAGGTTTCCTTGTATGCCTAATTATGCCATGAAAGTACAGGAAATTCCAGTGTAAGTGCTCAGTGTTGGGGCTATATGTGCTGTGTGTTTTTGGCCATACAATGTAGTTTGCTTCGAAAAGCTTTATTGTGTCTTTGTGTTTAAAATGTTTCCCTTATAAATTTCAGGCACCAAATTAACATTTATTTTAACATTTACAGTACATTAACATTTACCTTGACATTTATATTTTATAATTGCCCGTAGGGTGTTGAGGGGTTGATGCACTCATAACATCAGCTATTTCTGCAAAAAGAGTGGCTGTGCTAAAGCACAACTTCAGCCAACGTTAACAGTGTTCCACAATGTCATTTAGTTAATGGTTTGATATAGACTCGCAATTTCTTTTGTGAAGTAAATCAATCTATTTCTGGCATAACTGTGGCTACCTTCATAGAGCGGTATTGTATATGCTGGAAATTCTATGAACTGCATTTATATACTGAACCTGACAAACCCTTATATGTTATTACAATTCATATTTCAATGGAGATTCATGCTCTTCTTTCTTAAAATAACATGGCACAGCTGATGCGATGACCATTTTCACATGGCATCCAATCTGCCTACTTTTTATGGTAATGTTTAAGTAACTTCTTCATTGGTCAATGTTGTTTGATGCTTATTCATCAATCAGTTAGTTAATCAATCAAATGAATAAATAAATGAGATCCTGATTTATATGTTTTGACAATAATTTTTTTTAATGTAGCCTTTATTATGGATAATTGTCTCTGTGTATATCTAATCTTAAACTGAATCTATCCATCAGAGGATCAGTACAGCAAGTGGGGACGGTCGCCATTACTGCTATCCACACTTCACTTGTGCTGTGGACACTGAAAACATCCGCCGGGTGTTCAATGACTGCCGTGACATCATCCAGCGCATGCATCTCCGGCAATATGAGCTCTTGTGATTGCTTACGGCACTGCTGGAACCGAGTCTAAAACCTACAGGCTTCCTGTCCTACTCATGCCCCAAAAATGCAAACAAGAAACTTACTACTTATGAGTTTCCAGGACACACAGCAACATACAGTATAAGAGACACGCCAACACAGGCTTTCTCCATCCTGAGATAGCTGAGGGGCAAGGAGAATACTGTATTGAAAATAAACAAGGTTGACTGTGCAATCCAGAAAAAGACAATATAGCCAATGTCCACCAATGGTAAAAGAGAAAGAGGGTAAATACATACACATATATGCCGAGAGAGAAAGGAAAAATATTTCACAAGAACTGTTGAATATCTGCACAGTTCTTGAGGCTCTGCTCAGGATGAGGAAGATATTTTTATGGTATTCACACAGACACATGTACAATTCTGCTCCACACAAATGTCCTATGTATGTTAAACATTAACCATGTGTTTCTAATGATGTACTTACTGCACACATGCACACCACTATTGTAAAACTTCACTCCTTGCCTGAGTGGGTCAGTTGTCTCCCCTCAATCCTCAAAATGGACTAACCCATGGAGACGGGAAATGATGGATTAATACAAAGACATGGTGAAAGAATGTAGACCTTTATGGTTTGCTTGAAAGGATAAAAAAGGGGTAGACTTATGGAGTATTTGCAACCTCGGGTTGCTGTGCTTGCAGAGTGGAAAAGGACTGAAGTCCCATCACATGATTCTTTTCTCCAAATGCAACAAAGAGAAGTAGTGAGAACATACAATGCATAGAGTAATGCAGAACAGCCAATTACAGTGCAAAAAAAATGTATATGTGTGTGTACACAGATATATATCTGTGTGTTCCTGTAACAGCACGTCAGCTCTTCATGGTTTTCATCTGTTGAGTGTTACGCACTATTTGTGCAAATATTGCCTTTATTCACAATTTTAACCTTCCATTTTTCAAGATACCATAAGTATACATTCTCTGCCACCCACTCTATCAGTCTGTCTCTCTGTATCTTCTCCCTTCCAATTCTCCTGCTCCCGCTTCAGTCATATTGTACACTAATATGTAAGGACTGAGAGTAAAAAATGTCATGACATGGAAAAGGGGTACAAAATCCAAGTAATTTGTCGCTCCTATTTTTACTCTCTCTTCCCTTTTAATCCATCTAGCTTTGCTTTTTCGCTTTCTCTTTATTTCTCTGCTGAATCATTACTATTGTACAGACTGTAAAATGTAATATTTTGTACAACTTTATTGGAGAAAAAAAGTAATTGTAGAAGCTCCCTGTGCCTTGATCATGATTGTATGTGTAAAATGAGCTAAGATATAAGGAAGGTAATGTTACATTGCGCTGTTCAGCTCCACCCTACCTCCTTCATTCCCCTCTCACTGTTCTACATTTGACCTGAACACTCTGGATTAATATTGACCATTTTTGTACCAATCGTAAAATTTCTTTCATTTCCTTTCAAACTGGACTGTAATTGGCTTAAAAAATGGCTAAATTGGTCTTGGGTCAAGAGCAGAGAACTTTGCTTATGAAAGGTCTGTGGAGAGTTGCTGTCTGTCACTTTGTCTTTTGATGCATTTTCTTCATTTTTTTAAATTTAATGTTTGACTATATATATATATATATATATATATATATATATATAAAGAACCAACCAAACTTTAAAATAAAATTTGGAAAATTGAATAATGAATATGAACTCTAAGTGTAGGCTTTCAGCTTTCAGAGTATTTGTACTCAAGTCTGGTAATTGCTACAGGTATTATAGAAATTATATTTGTTTTCAATTTCAGTTAATTTATCAGGTGTACATTATTCACTCATTATTTTAAGTGTCTCAAGGCCTTTTTTTATTTGGCTTCTGCATTTGAAATGTGTTGATATTAACTCAATATGAAATCCAAATAAGCAAGGCATAATTAACCTAAAAAATAAAAACAAAACAATGATAGAAATAAAAAAAAAATTAAATAAATAAATTGTGACCAAATCAACTACTTACTGCATTTTTAAAGAGAAATAATACTCATGAGCCAGGGAAAGGAACACCAACACCCCACAAAACCAACTGTGGTAAATGACAGAAAAGCTCACAACAGTTGGGCCAATAAAGACCTATCATGACAATCAAAAAGGACTTCGGCAAATAGTAAATACAGAGGATTTAAACCATTTAAACCACAAGTTGTAAACCATTGGGAAAGACCAGAGGGGCACATGTCCTGTGCTGTAATTCAATTGATATGCTCATCTGATGAAAGCTGAAAGTCCGCACTTTGGCTATAATTTAATTTTAATTTAGTATGTTAGACAGCTCAAATTTAGTATGTTAGACAGCTCAAATACTAAAATTGTCAGTGGCCAAATATTATTGACCTAATGGGTATATGCATACACTATATAGCATTAAGTATGTGGACAAATAAGCATCACACCTATATGGGCATTGACGATGGGATTCATCACTCCAAATCATCACTCCACAGAACTTCATTCCACTGCTTTACACCACTTGAGCTGATGCTTAGCATTGCACACAGTCATTTTAGGCTTATGTACAGATTCTTTGCCACAGAATGTACAGATTATGTACAGATTCTTTGCCACAGAATTTTATGATGCAAAGTTTTTTTTCAGATCCATATTGCTTAAAGAGGCAGTTTGGTGCTCTGTAGTGTTTGATGCAAGGAAGATTTTTGATAGTGGAAGTAGACCCGAACACAATGATTAGGTGTCCACATACTTTTGGCCTTAAAGTGTATGTGTTTTGTGTGTATGTCACCAATAGACTACAATTTTGGAGGTTTAAAATTGGGTGTAACAAAAAAAAAAAAAAAAAAAAAATATATATATATATATATATATATATATATATATATATATATTTAAATTTTT
>JAQMYL010000036.1:27543173-27556125 GCA_030014365.1 Clarias pachynema
ATATTATAATTTTTTGAGAAGGACCAGTGTGTGTGTGTGTGTGTGTGTGTGTGTGTGTGTGTATGTGTGTATGTATGTATGTATGTATATATATATATATATACACACATATACACACACATAATGCGCGCTACAATCCGGATTTAAAAAGGCAAACTAGATTATCAATGTTATCATCTGGGCTTACTTTCTAAGTTGTATCTTAGTAATAACCACACAAAATGACTTTAATATGACTTTTAATATGTTTAATTTCCTCCAAAACTATCAGTTCTTAGAAAATATCAGATATATTTCCACACTGATGCAGCAGTTCTTCACACAACCTCAAAAATCAACAAACGCCAACAAATGCTACAACCATGATTAACAATTCCTCTCATTTTTCTTAAAATAAAGATCTGTCTTTTCAAAACGTGGGAAGTTCATAAAATGCACATATAATCCTCTTCATAAAATAATAAGATTCAAATAAAAAACAAAAACAATATTGAACAGAAAAACATAAAACCTTTCTTTTCACATATACACTGAAGACCCTCGACACTCACACTCATAAATACTTTATGCCCAAAAGTATGTGGACCAGCCCAAACCCGTTTCAGCATGACAGTGCCCCTGTGCATGAATTTACCTCCAAGACCACATAATTTGTCAAAGTTGCCATGGAAGAACTTGGGCAGCATAGAGCCCTGGCCTCAACTCACCGAATACCTTTTACTGAACATTCCAAAATCTTATGGAAAGCCTCCCTTAAAGCATGGAGGCTGTTAAAGCAGCAAAGGCAGAACTACAATAAATCTGGAATGGGATGTTCAACAATCACATGTGGGTATGATGGTCAGGTGTCCACATAGTTTTGGCCATAGACAGGGTATCCCAAAAGTCTTCATTTACTGGGGAAAATTAATACTTTTAGTGAAATACAACTATTTACAATATATTCTCTACATGATTGCCATTTATTTGTAAATACACACAGAGTTGTCTTTTCCACTCTTGATCAACTGTTATGCATTTAATTGCTCAATTATATTAATTTCCCCCTGCGTATGGAGACTTCAATTAGGGCCCTGTGGTATTCTTGTATTTTAAATAAATAACTGAAATTTCATTCTAATTTCATGTTGAACAGAACACAGTAGTAGTATAGTCACATACACAGACCTGAGTTGTGTTTGGTCAAAGGTCAGCATGACATAAGTGGCAGGGTTGTTAATCAGAGACAGACAGGTACAATAATTTCAATCACAGTCACATATTCAACCCTTCCGAAAAGCTTGCCAAGTTAGGATAATGGAGGGGGGGGGGGTCAAGAGGAAAATTTGGTCATTTATAAAACTATTTTCCTAATGTTTTAAGTTATTAAAACAATATTATACATTTCATGGTATCCCCAATTTGTCCTTTCATTAAGTAAATTCTGGAATCAAGTTAAGGTACGGTTTGTAAAAAAAATACTGGAGTGTGCACATAACCAGGAAATATGATTGCTTATTAAAAAAAAGGACCAACAATAAACTATTGTTGTTTTAGCTTTCTTTGTTTTCCGCTGTTATGACAAATGAAATTAGTGGCAAGGAACAGAAAAAGGACAAAACAATGCTTCTAGCTTTTGGGTAGCATTTGAGAGTTGCTTTTCTGTATAGCAACAGGATTAAACTAGAAGCTGTCATTTTACAGAACATACACGTCCAGTCCTTACTGAGACAAAGACAACTAGAAGACAATCATAATCAATTAATTCAAGCACAAGGACTGGCTTGCTTCTAAGGGACACTGCACCCTGCTCATGACACTGGATTTATCAGAAACTCCTGCACAAGAAGAAAATTAGTAGGTGCTCTTTCTTTATATTGCATTTACAGTATATCAGTATAGATCACACAAACTTGGGTACACTGCATTATTAAAACTTTGTCATAAACAGAACAAGTATTAGAATGATAACAATGACAAACAGGATTAAAATCACCAGCATCTTTCGATTTTTTTTTTGATACTGTTCAGCCTAAAGAGACAGAAAAAGTTACTGTTAATACACAGCAGTGAACGTATAACTGATGATACTGTTAATAAAGAAAGCAATACTGAATATGTGCATTTCTTCTGTAATGGTCATTACCTTTTGTAACTGTTTCAGTCCATCCTCCGTTTTAAAGCAGGCTTGTTCCACATTAAAGTCAATTCGGTCAAGAACTGTACCCTGTTACGCAGATAAGAAAACAGATAAGCTGCCTCTTCATTGTCAAATACAAACAGCCCGATGATGCAACCAATAGGATCCCAGGCATTTTGTGTTGACCACATGAAACAAACTTATCATTCTTACACTATTGAATGAAATTGCATGAGCAATGTGAAAGAAATCAAATATTCTTGAGAATGTAAGGATAGCGTGAGTGAATTTAACATTAGTTATAAGTGGAAAAAAAAAATAGGCTAATTGTGATAAGCTGCCTTGTTTTTGCAGCAAAATATTTTAGAATTATGTCCAAAAAGTTCACTAATTGAGTGAGGAAACCATACTAAAATAACTGAATTTACAGCTATAGTTACAGTTAGAAACTTACATAAACTCATCATTAACATTAATGTTCTGGCAATAATGCTTTTTTTTTTATTGTTTCTTCGAACAGTTATTTTTTTCTGGGGAAAGTATGATTGTACAACATAAATATTTAACAGAAGAAAGCCCAGAGAATCTGGAGCACAATGTCTAATTTATTTTGGGTTTCTGATATCTACACAGGGTCAAAATTATACCCAGGGTTACAATATACATAATATTAATTTAGTTGTGTTATTTGCTAGGCCCAAGGCCACTAAACTTCCTGTTCAGTGATCTCTGTTAGTGATCGTGATTGACTACAGCTGGTAGCTTCTCTATGCAGGCATAAAAAAAAAAAAAAGATTTGTTTGACAGCATTCATTAGAAAGACAGACACTGAGAAAAGCCCAAGTTTATACAATTCATATAGTTCAGTTCATACAGGGAGATGTAGTCACTTTGCTAAGTTCTGGAATAAAACCCAAACTATCACCCTCAGCTGAGAGGAAATTTGTTTAAATAGTCAGGAACAACTCAGGATACACCAGTGCCCATGACTTGAATAAACTGGAAGCTGCTGAAACAACAGCATCAGTGTCCACAGTCAAGCATTTTTTACATTACCATGGACTGAAAGGCTGCGATCCATAAAAGAACCCTTCACTCCAAAATCAACTAAAGTTTGCAGCAGACCACATGGACAAGGAAAAAGCCTTCTCAAGTTTTTTTGGTGGAGAAAACATAAAGCATTCAATACTAAGAACGCTATACGAAGTATGTTAAGCATGGTGGTGATAGCATCATGCTTTCAGGCTCCAACAAACCTCAACATTATTAATTCTGCCAAGATGAGTGGTTAAATATCCAACCAGAATTTTACCAGAAGCTTACTGTTGCTGTCTGCTAAAGGTGAAACTTGTTTAGTGACATTCAACCAAATATTAGATGTGTTGTATGAATATCAAGGACTGTGTGATAAATAAATATATATTATTTATGCATTTCTTTTTCAGGTGAAAAACTAACTTTTCATTTTCTCACAAATTCTTCTAGTTTTCTTAATTCCAAGTCCAATACTGCCATAACATGAGTTCATGATGAATGTATATAATCCTCTGATCGTAACAGTAAATATTCAGAGGCAATACATTCTCTAGCAAAGGAAAGAAAAAAAAAAAATCACTGACCTGCTCTACTACCATGCCTGCAAGGTCTCGGAAAATCTCATTAAGATCAGAGATGGACTGCACAATTTGCTGGATGTCTCGCTCCCTCTCCTCCACCATTAGTGTGTTTTGCTCCACCAGAACAAGCTGGTCATCTGTAAAACCCTGAGACAGAAAGTGTGCAAACACCATGGACAAAAGGAGAATAAAAACAGCTATTAGTATAGCCTTACATTCCTGAACAATGTAGTTTTTCTTCCTCCCGTAATTGGTTTTCCCATGTACTCATTTCCTATATGATTACTAACAGCAAAAGTGTTACCTTGTGGTCATGACCCTGTGCATACAGCCTAAAATATTTTTCCTTCCCATCTTGCCTAGTAGCAGAAACAGAAGTATTCAATAACTATTGAAAAATATTTTATTTAATTGCTGTGGTAAGATCATTACGACCAGGGAGAATTCACCGACTTGACACATGGGTGATTGTGACTTAATAAATAGCTTAATCAAAACTTGTTCCATACTCCGAGCAGACAAATGGCCCTTTGTGTTAATATACAGCAGAGTGGTGCTGTGAAAACAGAAAATATCACAAGCTAATAGATTTTAAGCATTTACACAACCTTGATTTAACTGCAACCTAATGCCAATTATGATACCTATAGAATACTACAGAAGAACTGCTGCTGGTAGCAATGCCACCAGATACAATGTGACTGCAATGCATGCTTGGAAAAATTGGCAAGCTGAGCTGTGGCACAATCAAAGGAATACTTATAGGCTGCATATCTGAGGTCACAATCACAAGTTAATGACTTTGATCTTTGTACAAATATTAGATAGATATTAACATCAGCAGGCTTCATTATATCAACATTCTGAATTTTTTTTTATCATGACTGCTATCCTTCACTGCTATTCTTCTTACCCGGTCATGTAGTGCTATGCCTTCATCTTCCTCCATTAAAGGCCCAGAATCAAAGAAGTGTTTAGACCTTTCTTCACGATTCTTCATGCCTGAGATAAATAGGGAAATGGTTGCAAGAAAACGAAGCAAACAGTGTAAAAGCATTATTCTGTTTTGGAACCTGCCATTTATGATGATTGTCTAAGATTTATAAAAAAGAATAATTTTGCCCTGTAATAAAATTATAATGAATGCATACAATAAATGTCTTTATTCTGCTACATTAAAGCTGTTTGATGTAAGGTTTTACCCTCTCTAGTAGTAAAAGGCTAGTTTATAACTTTTTTGCTGTAGGCAATATCTTCAATAAAAAAAATCAACACTGGATTTGTGTGTTAAAAATGTGACTTAAATAAAGTGACATCACAAGGGTATAGTACGAGTGTACCCCAAGTATTCCAGCCTCTCCATATATTTCTGTGCCCTCAGGTTTAAAGAAATATTATGGAAATTAAAGTGTTTTGTACAAATTAAACAAAAATAGGTCTAAAACCAAAAGACTGAAGAAGCAGAAGAAATGACTGAATTACTTCAATCCAATATAAAAGATTTAAATGTACACAGTACAGAAAAACACACCAAAACACCTCTCAGCCACTAGCAATGATTTAGAGATCATTTGTGGTGCCTTTTCTTAACTTATAGTCTGTAATGCAAAATCACTCACGCTGGTAGCCAGAAGTTACAATGGTTTAAACTGTAGCTTGAAATGCTTTAAATTTATGTAAATGTGTAAATAAACACTTACGCTTTAGGTAACTGGACTGTGTGTGCCTAAAGTTGGTTGAGAGATCCTGAAGGCTCTGTGCCAATGAGGAGATGACATTCCGCAGCAGCCTCCCCTCCTGTTCTGTACAGTGACCAGACCGAGACTGCAGCCCCACAACTGCACGCTGACAACGATGGAACATCTAAATACACGGGGGAAAAAAAGATGCTTAACAGAAAAAAATACTACCAGTTGCTTATATAACTTAATCTACAGATTAAGAATATTATACGTTTTTTTCTCATCGTTTGCATGCTATATTAAAAAAAGAGCTGAACAGAGAATCACTGGTTAGGAGGTCCCTCCCTAATGACTAAACTATGACCAAAACAATAAAGTTAATCTGCACTCTGAATACAATGATCAGCAAATTTGCTGTTTTAGATATAACAGATATAACTGTAAATCCAAATATCTTCATTTTAACATGTTGTAATTAATTCTAGAATTATAATTCTTCTTTTTGTGTAATGACTAAATACTTATTGGTGCTTAATTTGGGTACTGCATTTAGTTTTTAGTTAAACTGCCATTTGTGGACACGTTGAAACCTCTGTGTGGGTGGGATTTAACCTGTGTGATTTCCTGTGTAGTGATCTCGATGGCATGCTCCTCTTTGGTGCTGTCATCCAGTGTCGGTCGGTTCATGTGTCTATCATGTAGACTTGCCAGCTCCTTCATTTTCTGCCTTATACGTGTAATCTCATACTGAATCTAAAGGAAAAAAACACAAATGGAAAAAAGCCACCTGGAACCAGGCAGAGCGATATCTCACCATCCGAAGTTCTGAGTATAAAAACAGTGACGGGTAAGTTATTCATTAAATGCAGTTAATTAAGCTACTACTTACTGTAGCCTTCACTATAAGATGGATGGCTTGTACCTACATTTTTATACTCCATCTCACCATGTTGAGAAGATATTATTTTAGAATACCTCCTATATTTACTTCATTTTAATAATCTCTAAGAAATGCCATGACAATAACAGACAACAAATTAAGGAATATCCGGCAATGGCACAATCATTGTGTAAGCACATTAAAATACATCAAAGCACATTAAAATATATCAAAGCCAATGGTCAAAAAAAAGTAAAAAAAATAAAAATAAAAATAAAGATAAATTAAATTAAAAGGTCAAAACTTCAATTATTAGGAAATAAACACAAACTGTTTCAGGGTATTATACAGCCAGGTCCAAAAGTATTTGCCCCTGTACATCACCACAATGGATTTAAAATGAAGGAATCAAGATATGATGAAAGTGTAGAAGACTCAGCCTGATTTTTTCTATGCTGTGGTGTGCAAGGGCAATGGTGTGAATGTGGGAGATGGCAATAGATAATTTTTTTTTTCAACAAGTACAACAGTAGTGAAATGCAATTGCGCCAAACTCCAAACAGTGCAGATTATTAAGAAATTTAAATAATAATAATAATAATAATAATAATAAACAGAAGACCTCTAATAATAATAATAATAAAAAGAATAATTATGTACAAGGTAAAAATAAAAATAAGAATAAGAGAATATTAAGCTGGCTTAATATAAAGGCTTAATAAGCTGCTCAGGAAAGCCGGCTCTGTCTTAGGAACCAGACTGGATACACTAGAGATGGTGGTCAAACAACGGACAAAGAAAATATAGACCATATTGAATAATGACTTTCACCCACTCTGTGCTTTCTTAACAAAACAAAAGAACACATTCTGTAATAGACTGAGAGGTTCGCTGCTCTAAAAGAGTGTTATGGGAGGTTGTTTATACCTGCAGCCTTTAGGATCGTTAATGAGTCCCTGCAGGGCCAGGGTTTTGTCAACCTTCTTGTAGCTGATAAAGAGTGAAGAGTGAAGATCTTACACAAAGTATACACAATACTTGGACAAATCTGAAGACACATCTTTAAAAATCTAAATGATGAGAAATAAGGTCATAGGTTCATAGAGCACCTTCAGTGTTCTTTTTAAATTTTAATAATCACATTATTTTTGTAATGTTATAAATGATTGTAATAAAACTAGGGTTAGAGTTTATGAGTGCCAAGCTGCCTCAGTGCTCTTTGTAGAACCTCAAAAATGCCTTGGTGCCCCCTGTTATTTGTAGGACATTCAAAGAAAATTATTTTGAATTACAAAACAGAACTATCCGAGAGGTCGCAGAAACTTTACGAGTGACCAAATTAATAATTTGGCACATTCTTAAAAAGAGAGTGTGCACCAGCAAGCTCAAAAAGGCCCTGAAGAGCACAGAAGGCAAACCCCTACAAAAGAAAAAACCCTTAATAACATGTGCCCAAGTAAAAAAACTCTTAGAAAGAGGTAGGCATATCATGGTCTAAGATGAATGTAAATACAAAACCTATAACCTCTAGATGCAAACCACTAGTAATGCAAAAGAACAGAAAGACCAGAGTCCTCTAAAAATGCCTGCTTAGACTTGATACAAAATTAAATTGTACCAGAATGCTAGAGAGCAAACCCAGTTGAACTTGTTTTTTTGCATTCAAGTATCAAAAATAACTCCTAAAATGAATAATTATACTGGTTTGTCCAATTATTTTGAGCCTGTGAAAATGCAGGGGCTGTGGGAAATGCAGGGGCTGTAACTTCTATATGGTTAATGCAATATTTTTGTTAAATACCTTGATTAGCGCTGAACGGCTATATTGCAATCAAACCTTCATTGCTCCATTTCAAATCTACTATGGCGATATACAGAGGCAAATATATGAATGCTGTACAGTATAAATGTTTAAATACATATGGACCCAGCTGTAGTTTATATGGAATTCTTTTTTTTATAAGTATTTTTAAAATATATACTCTTCTTTATTTTAGTTCACTAAAAAGCTACTTTACCTCATCCACACCCTCTATCCATTTGGGTGAGAGCCTTTTAGTGACACCAATGCCAGCCTCTGGATCCAAACTAATTCCAGACACCAGAGCCATTCGATCATCAACCAGCTGTATTAAAAAAAAAAAAACAACAAAAAACACATGATTATGATATGAACAATCACTTTTATTACTGGAGTTTACTGTGCACATCATAGTTGTTAAATATGAAAATTACACCTATTTAGATGCAACATGCTTGTACAATACCTCATCATATTCCTAATTTGATTGACAGAGCCCAGTAGAGTGCCATCCAATGAGATAAGAAAGAGAAGGTAGTAGACAGGTGAAGAAATGACAGTAAATGAGTCCAAAGCAAAAGGCAGAGATCATCAAAAACACAACAGCTTCAGGATACAGAATAAAGAAATCATTTACTATGAAAAAAATCTGAAAAGTTTGTGAGTTAAAAGGTTTAATTCAACAGATGAAGCAAACAGTTGGCATTTTTCTTTTTTTATAATTTCGTATAATAATTTCATATTGTAAAAAAAAAAAAAAAAAAAAAAAAAAAACTTCATCAATAAGTAGAAACAACAAAACTTATTTTTCCCAACAAAATAAGACATTGATCAATTGACATGCAATTTTCAAGCAGATAACTAGCATTGCAGTGGGCAATTCCAAAAAGATCTGTTTGCAACTGATTCAAAGAAAAGATGAGCAAGCACAAAGTAAACAAACTAGACTAACATTATTATGGACCGACAAGGCTACAACAAGGACAAAAACAGCCATTCAAATCCATAGTCTTCTGCATGTGAAAGATTTATCTGAATAACCTCTTAATGGCTGTCAAATTAATGCACACAGTGACACACAGATGGCACACCAAACAGTACACTATCTGTCTATGTACACTTCCTGGAAAAAACGTTTTGCCATTTCATAAGGGTCAAATTATTGGGCTGCATCAAGCAAAATAACTAAGGAAATTACAGCAACTGGTTTAAGAACCCTTCAACACAATATCAAAACCTGGAAGGATAGTGCTGAACTGTCCACTTTGTGTAAAAAAAAAAAAAAAAAAAAAAAAAAGTATTTGGAGATTACTTAAACACTTGTGTGAAGTTAACTAGAATAAAACGCTTGAATTTGCTAGGGAGCATAAAGATTGGACTTGGGAGCAATGGAAGAAGCTCATGTCATCTGATGAGTTCAGACTGAACTTATACCAGAACAATGGGCATGTCAGAGTAAGAAGGGAAGAAGGCAGAAGTGACCATCATGAGCCACTGTACAAGCCTCTGGAGGCATCTGGTTAGCCATCGAAAGATTTGTGAAAATCCTAGTGGCCTGGCCTGCCTTATGAAAAATTAGACTTGCTTTATTCTCTAACCAAATAATTAGAAACCCCACTCTAAGTTAAGCCAGTTAAGTTAAGCCTTTATTTGTCACAAATACATTACTGCACAGTGAAATTCTTTCTTCGCAGAGCGCAGGGTCAGCCATGATACAGCGTCCCGGAGCAGATAGGGTTAAGGGCCCTATTCAAGGGCCCAACAATGGCAGCCTGGTTGAGCTGGGGCTCGAACCGCCGACCTACTGATTAGTTACTCAGTGTCTTAACCCTCTGAGCAACCAATGAACTCACTGTGCTCTTGTGCAAATGCTGTTTGAGTTACCATAGCTGCCTGTGAGCTCAATCCATCTGGCAATTCTAATTTGACCTGCCGAATTTACAAGGTGTTTTTTTTTTTTTACTTTACCACTGGGTGCTGTTTTGTTTTACCACCAATCTGTGCAAACCTCTAGAGCCTGTTATGTATGAAAATTCAATAGAGCTGTGAGATTAATCAATTGTGCAATTGAATCAATATTTTGTTGTATGATTCAATTAATCAAATCAATATTTTATCGTCCGATTCAATTAATTTATTTAAATTTATTTAATTTATTTAAATCCTAAAAAACATATTATGGCTTTTGCAGAAAACATCCACTTGCAAATCCACTTGCAACTTAAAAGAAGAGATACTCTTGAAAGTATCTGGGCGGTTGGTGCAATACTGTCACCTAGTGGACTGGGCAGTTTATGGACGGTTGGTGCAATACCTGGTGGACTGGACAGAAAAAAATATTGCTTTCATGACAAACAAATGACCACAAGTTACCCAGCAGTTCCCTGTTTATTAAATATTAGTAAATAAAATTTTAATACCTGTAAGAAATATAGCTGCTTGAAGTAAATTAGGCAGTAAACACTAGTGCAAATTTAATCAAACTGAAAATCACAAGCCAAAAATTCTATCAAATTGAAGATCTATGATACAGTTCTAGAGATACCACAAAGCACCCTAATCTGTCACAAACAGCCATTCCACAGTCAAAGCCAGAGAGCACATTTTCCCCTAATACTTATAAAACTACTAATAAACATTACCTGAAGCTCTTGACCTAGGCCTCAATAATTTTATGGATTAAGCTGACACCTTATGATAGACTTGAACTGCATGAATGACCAAATGGCCAAGGTTTACTAACAAGTTGAAGTTTATGGTTGCTTAAAAAATGAAAGAGCATGTACAGGACAAAATTCTGAAGTCATGTGAAAGCCATAACTGTCATTAGGCTTCAACATGAATTTGAAAGGGTTAACACTGTGTTAAGGCACAGTCAGGCAGACTCCCACTATTACCTTTTGATTCTTAATTGGTTCTTTTTTTTTTCATTATTCTGCACAATATTCTTTTCAGACTGTTGAGGAAAGGGTGAACCTCAAAAATTCTCAAAAACATCCTAAGATTTGTCAACAATACAGCTGCTAGAAATTGGTCACAAATGCTCACAGTAATCTTCCAAAATATGATTGAAAGCCAGGTGGAGTCCACATTTTCTTAAATATAGTGTAGCAAAGATTAAACCTAGATTTGAAAGAAAATGCACCTGGCAATGTAGAAAGACCCTTCTTTCAATATACACATATATACACAGACACTCTCCATCCACTTTAATGTAGTAATCTAAGCAACTAATCATAGGATTGGCAACAGCGCAATGCATACAGTTATACAGAAATAATTCAAGAACTCCCATCAAATGTAATCATCAAACATCAGAATAGAGGAAAATGTTTCATTTGTTCCCTAACTGTAGCATTGCTGTTGGTGCCAGATCAGCCGGTTTGAAAACACACCCACATACAGTGTGTAACACAGCGGACAATCGCATTTGTACCATTCGCTTCGCATTGTGATATGAGTAAACACAGACTTGCTTTAACTAATCCTGGTAATTTTCTTTAATAATTCAGTTAATTCAAAAGAAAAGAAAAGGCATCATGTGAGTGAGGACTTGGAGAAAAATATTCATATCTGATTTCAAAGAAAGTTGTACAGGTTTAATTTATGTAAATATATAATTTAACATTACAAGCTAAGCGCTAATTCACTGGTCAGAATGATGCCATTTTCGCCTTCAGTGTATTTAAAAGATTAAGGTGGAAAACAGAACGTTCGGGTTTTGTTAGTGTATAGTCATTGTCTGTATGTTGATTAACCGAATGCTATACAGTAAAACTCTTTTAAACTCATGTTTATTTTGAATGCTGTGACAAGACATGCTCCTAGTTTACAATGTCAAGAAAGATCAATTCAGTGAGTTATGCAAAAAAAAAGGTAACAGTACAATCACCAGTAGCAAATAGTCCAATTTTTGCAAGTAATATTCTTCAAATATTCTTATTTATAATAAAAATTGGATGTATTTGCTATAGTGTTTTTACTATCACCTCAATAGCTAGATGTAGTTTTGCTCGCATGTTTGTTTTTTTGCCATATTTTACAAGTTTGTCTGTATGTTTACAAGTTATAATCATAATAAATGAAAAAGCATGCCTTTATTTCACTGTACCATAACTTTGCAATGTTACATATAAATACATAAATTTTAAAAATCTACTATAGTACTCTACTGTTTGAGGAGGGACACACTTTATTTAGACATCTAGATTAATATAACACAGGCTTTATGTTTGCTCTCAAAACAGCCTGAATTCAATGCAGCATAGCCTCCGCAAGACATTGGAAACATTCTTTTGACAATTTGGTCCATATTGGCATGATAGACAATATGCAATTCCTGCATTTTTTTAGGTGCACTATTATGCTGCAATCTCCTCTTCTACCACATCCCAGAGTTGTTCTACTGGATTCAGATCTGGTTGCAGTGGGATCAGCGGTCTTCACTGACCTTCACAGTCAGGTTCAAAAAACCAGTTTGAGTTAACTTTTGGTTGGAGCATTATTTATTATGCTGGGAAAGGGACATTAAAAGATGTGTAAACTGAAGTGACTAAAATTAGTCATTAAGTGACTAAAATTGTCAGCAACAATATGTAAAGAGGGTTAGGGTTAACTAACACCTTTCTATCACAGGCAGCATTTTTAAGCAATTTGTGGTACTGTAACTCTTCTGAGGGATAATAACTATGATATACAGGGGTTGGACAATGAAACTGAAATGCCTGGTTTTAGACCACAATAATTCATTAGTACGGTGTAGGGCCTCCTTTTGCGACCAATACAGCATCAATTCGTCTTGGGAATGACAGATACAAGTCCTGCACAGTGGCCAGAGGGATTTTGAGTCATTCT
>JAQMYL010000036.1:27591021-27601231 GCA_030014365.1 Clarias pachynema
TTGCATAATTTCACTGAATAAATTCAGTTTTTTGTAAAACAACCTCACTCTCTCATTATCTAACCATAACACATACTGTACTCTTACCAGCTTCTGTAAACAATGCCATTTACTTATTTCAATGTAGAAATAAAATTAATAACCAGAGTAGTATTTCAAACTTTTGGCCCGGCCCTCCACAATATTTTCTGCTTCTCATTTGGCCCCTGGGGAAAAATAATTGCCCACCCCTGATCTAACGGGTACTGGGGTTAAATACCAAACAGCATTAAAGGGAAAGCTAGTGCACTATGTAACATGTACAATCCTTTGTTCTACACAGTAGTAGTGTCCTTAATTAGGGGTTAGAGAGAGATTTGGGATACAGCTTTTTGTTAGAAACCAGTTAGCTTTGTAGGCCACCATACGTGTAAATAAAACACTGATGATTCAGGAGCAATTTGTAACAACTTGTTACGTTATGCTAAGATGACATAACATTATCATCAGATGTGTTTTCTTGCTGAAAGTGATTCCGTGCCACCACCGTGTGCGCGTCTGTCCTCTATATTAGAGTAGTCAATCCGCTAGTAAACAAATGCATTGTTAGTACAGTAGTAAGTAGTACTGAGCTGCCAGTGACAACCACAACAACAAGCATGCTTTATGTCTGTAAAGAACATGAAAACAAACAAACAAAAAAAAAACCTCACTCACTCATCTTCTATGCCGCTTTATCCTGTATTCAGGGTCGCGGGGACCTGGAGCCTATCCCAGGAGGCTTAGGGCACAAGGCAGGGTACACACCCTGGGCAGGGTGCCAATCCATCGCAGTGCACACACACACTCATTCACACACTACAGAAAATTTTGGAAACGCCAATTAGCCTAACCTGCATATCTTTGGACTGTAGGAGGAAACCGGAGTACCCGGAGGAAACACACCAAGCACGGGGAGAACATGCAAACTGTCCAAGAATCGAACCCGGACCGGACTGCATCCTCAGTTTAAATTCTTTGGGAACCCTTTCATACTCCTTTATGCTCCTGGTCTGATTTGGTTCAAACATGTATGGTTGGACGACAACCATGTTTCTACTCATGCTCAAAAGTTGTCATGTGGCGGTGTGGTTCTCACTTCAGGTATGTTCGTGGAAGAGGGGACGGGATGAAAGGCTCATTCACATTTGTACAAAATCGTGCTGTTCTGAAAAGGGCGATTTAGACAGAGTGAGAAAAAGATTTCAGGTTATTCAGGTATTCTGATCAAAGCTAGTCTGACATCTCATTAATACACTCAATATTGTATTATTTAAATAGGACATATATCTCTTTTACACAAAAGTATACAAACATGACAATTCAATAAGAAACAAATATTTAATTGAATAGAATAGATTTTTCATGAGAGTGTACTCCTTTATGTTGTATACTGTAATGTAAGGTTTGGACAAAGGAGCTTTACAAAAATCCCAATAAAGATTTACAATTTCCATAATAAGCAAGTCATATGTGACAGTAGCATACAACTATACAACTGTTGCACCAGCACTGACATTCTGTACACAACATAAAAAATAAAATGTAAACTATAGGATTTGTTTCCTGTTTTCCCATGATTGTGTTAATTAAGTCACGATTTAATAATTTAAGATCAAGCCACTTTAGTATGATTCCTGTGTCATTAGCCTTGTTTAGGTTTTTGTCCATTTTATCTCATCTCAGCCTTGGTTGTTATATGGATATGTATGTGCAAAGGACACACTGACTCGCACTGCATTATATAGATAAGGCCATAAAGCTATAATGGCAGCTGTTTTTAAGTCATGTTGGAACTATAGAACGCCCAGGAACTTTGTCTCCTGATTCTTCAGTCATCTTACCTCTGATAAATCTGCAGTATTTTATAGCCACAATAATAGAGATTTAAACTAATGATCAAGCTGCAGCATACAATGGCAACTTAGTAGTTGCTCCTCATTTATGATTAACTACAAAAAAATTTAATTCCTATTCCTGAACTGTACAAAGATACTATATAGAAAGTACAATTAAAACCAAAACAGTGAAATATGAGTCATATACTTTAAAATGTAAAATAAAAGCAACTCTTTATGCTGCATTTATTTCACTTTTAAGCACTGAAGGCATTAGTTGCGGCAATGTACTTTTTAACAATTTAAATATGCAATCAGTGCTTGATTACTTTTCATTTTATAATTGAATTTCTACAATTTTGAAAAGTACACCTTATTAAAATTCATTTGAAAAGGAACTTTAACCTACAGTAGATGTTTTTATTTTTGGTTTTCTTGTAGACACTATGGAAATTAGGTTTGCTGCTCTGTTTGGTAACTTGCAAAATAGTCTTAATAATCAACATAAAAATAAAGTCCATCTGGAAAATAGTGATGATATTTTTCCAGATCAACCACCTCTAGGTGCATTATCCGTGTCTGGTTCAATCACAGTTTCAATTTACAGTATGTTCTCATTTAAAGAATATGTCCTAATGCATAATCCAGTTAAATGATGTCTTGAGTAAATGTAAATTTGTATTAGTATTTTTTTATATTATTATTATTTTATCATCAACAAGGCATATGCTTTAACCAATATTCTGAAAATCTGTATCACGCATTCTGGTCTGCCTTGCAATATACACCTGATCAATACTTAGGTTTATTTAGATTTGGGTTACTTGTTGGCATACTGAAGCAGAAAATTTATAAATAAATACATGAAGAATGAAAATAAAAATAAATATTCAAGCAAATAAATAAAAGCATGAATACAGAAATAAGTACCTATTTAACATTTTTATTATGTTTTTATGTACGTTTTTGTCCATTAACACCATTAAAAAAAAAAAACAATAGTTGCCTTACCTAGACACAGCAATATAGAAAATTCCAAGTGAAATGAGAGATATTCCAACGTGAAATGAAACGCCAACAGCGCCATATTCCTTAAAAACTCTCTTCAGCTGTTTTGTTTTATCTTGCTTTTCCTCAGGCTCTGGTTTTTCAGCTTCTCCCTGTGAGCTCTTAAAAAGCATAGAGAATAGCAAAGTAAGATATAAATATACAGTAGCAAGTTCATTCAGCACCATATATTAACCTTTCTGACTTTTATGTAGCATATACCAGGGCTGCACGATTTGAAAGTCATACATTCTGTGATTTAAACTGCAATATGTATTAATAAATTACTATTAAACAAACTATTTTATGCACCATACAGTATTAAAATTTTTCAGCTTTAATCCAATGGGTTTCACAGAAATATCCTGTTAGCCATTTAGGGTATTTTTCCAAATACCCCCCCATTTTTCAATCTTTCCATAATCATAAATATTAACATTATTTTTTTAACTTGGATTCCTTCCAAATTTGCAAACCAATCAATAGTCCTTTTCATGGAGAATCATGCTATAATGACCTCTTTACTTTTCACTAATTCACACAGAACCCATAAATTCTCAGTTGGATTTAGGTCAGGTGACTGAAATGGCTGCTTAAAAACATTTCATTCTTTGCCTTGGGCTTTTATCCCTAATATCTTTTGGGTCAATATCCATCTGTCCTGTGAAATACTGTCCAATCAATTCATCAAACATTGATTCTGAGCAGAAAGTATACCCCTATACAGTTAAGAATTCATCCTACTACTTGCAGAGCTATCCTGAACAAAAACCTTATTTAGAGTGCTCAGCGTCTCACGTGACAATTCACATTTCAACAAGACAACAACACAAAGTATGCTGCCAAGAAAACAAAGAAGTGGCTTCAGAACAACTCTGTAAATGTCCTGGAGTCACCCAGCCAGAGTCTGAAAATGAATACAATTGATTTTCCTTCTGCTTCACTCCTTTTCTAAACAAGATATTTGACTGTCTGTAGCTTCAAATTAACTGCCCATTAACGGCCCTTTGTGAAAACCTTTTCTTTTTAGGCAATCAGAACACAGAGGCCTGAAATGAGTGTGAAACAAATTACCCAGTTTATAGATCATTTTCAAGATTTGTATAGGTTTTTTCCACCCATTTTTAAACGTTCCCCACTCACTTCCGATTTCTGACTAATAAAATAAAGGGCGGCGGGGGTTGAATGGGGGACTGCATGAGCACTAGATCTACATTGTGTATATTTAGGACTGTTAATTCAAATGCAAAAACAACTGTGAGGATATCTAATTGAATGTGACAGTCACACAAAAAGCTAGGTTAACCATTTGCCATTAGCCAAAAACTAATTTTTGGTTCTTAAACAAAAGAAGCAGAAATTTAGCTTCATGTCAGTCACATTTTCAAATTTTTAAACACAAAACAGGTTAAATTGAGAATATCACAGTGAAATAATGTTCCCCAGCATTTTGTGTGTGGTTCAATCATTCCTGATATGATATATTAATAAAACTGACTTAAAATGTTTTACACCGATTCTCTGGTAAATTACTTGAAAATTACTTGCCTGAATGATTTATTCTCCTTTATTGTGCAATATAGGCTACTGTTAGCTAATCTACATAAGCCTCACAGCTTTCGTTTTGTTTAGAGTCAACAACAGAGCACTTACAGTGTCCTGCTTTTGGCTGTTTCATGCTGTAACTTTCTAATGTTCTAGATCACAGCACAGGCATGTTGTAGGCAAATTAAATGGTGACTTTAGCAAGTCAAGTAAATAAATAAAACAACTGAAAACATTTAATCAGTTTTAGCACTGTTATTTTTTGGCTTACTTTTACTCACACATTATTATTAATTTGCCATTGTATTTTAAGTAAGTTTAATTATTGTACAGTACTTTTAATCTATTTATGACACCATTATATATTTTGTACACCAAAATTGTAACTGTTATTATTTATGTTATTGTAGTGTTTTTTCCTTGCTACTTTCGTATTTAATTTTGACCAACTTTCTTGCTTGCTATGAGAAGCACTTTGGGTTTATGATAAGGGTAATAATAATAATTATAATAATGTTGTATAACATCTAACAAAAGGCTGAATACCAAATCCCTCTTCACCTCCTGATCAAAGGCAGTACTCGATTTGTGGAAAAAGGGATTCTAGCATTTTGTTACAACTAGCGCAAATAATTTTACTTTTAAATAGGGGATAGCATTTAGCAATAGCTTCAGTGTCACATATTAATTTGTTGAGATTGTGCTGCTATAAATGTATAAATTAAACCATAATCGAGAGAAAGATGTCTTTCTCGAGAGAGAGTCTTCATTCATTTTTAAACCATAACTGATCTTTATGGTGGTTAAGAAATTTTTTTTTTAAATAGGTAATCTTATTTGCAGCCCTAATCAGCACATTGATAGAGAAGGTGTGACCTTCATCTCTCAGGCCAACAAAGCGTACAAAAAATTCTGACAACCCTAAAATGCATGAACAAATGAAAATGCATGTGTTACATAATGACAACTAATCATTTCCGGTTTGTGACAGTTTAATTTTAGTCACTGGTTCCCTCTAACTTCATGAGCTAGTGCAACTGTTGCCTTCATTGATCGATGTAACCTTGCAGAAATGTGTCACTGTTAGCGCAGTTTGCAAAAACTGCTTAGACCCCATAGATTACCACTTGACAGCTATAATTTTATTTTCACCATGAGTCATGAAGCTCTATGCGTCATCCACAGTTAAACATATTCCTGTAGCACCAGATGACGTAAACTGATTAACCTGTCTGTACAGAATGGGTTTAAGGTTTTATAATATTGTAAGACATTGTAATCTAATAAGAGGATTCCTGTGCCTTGAGAACAGACCCCTCACTGTGGGCTTCCTTATGCCTTCAGTGGTAACACCTTCTATATCCTGTACCCAGATGAGTATACATGCAAATGGCTCTTGTCTGCTAGAACCCTTTTTTTAATCAGGAGAATGCAAATGTATTTCCTCTCTCCTGTCTGTCCCCGGGTCCTTCTGTGACTGACATGTTAATGATTGGTTCTTTTGACGTTCGTTTAAATGTGCTCTCTTTACTGAAGAATAAACAGAGATCTTCAGACATCATGCCTGCGTGTATGTATGGTTTTCTCTCCCTGTCAGTCGGGCCCGGACCGGTAAGTGTATCAAGGTGCAGCGGACACAACAAGAAATAACTCTTCTTCTCTTAGCTTAAAACCTAGCTCGGACACACTTCTTCTTCATTTAAACCCGACAATGGGTTGAGCAAAATTTTTGTACTTATAAACACAACACTGGTAAATGGTATTGATGAATGATCATGCTTACTAAGTTATACAAATTACATTTAAAAGACTTCATATCATTATGTACTCTGAATAAACCACTTGCTAGAACTATAAATAAAGCTACATTCTATTATGCAAGAAATACAGCACAGGCTGAGACTCTATCTCCTAGAACATAAAACAAGACAAACAGAAAATCTAAAAACAGAACAAAGAGAACAAAATGCAGCAGCAAGGATGTTAACATTCAAGAACAAAATATCATATTTGACCAGAATTACTCCACCGGCTGCCTCTTACTGATTATCTGCATTAGTTAATGACAAGAGGTAGAGTAATAATGGCCTGTAGAGCTGACTAAAATTTTATTAGTAGTTTTTAATGTCCAAGTAGTGTATAGGTATAGCGAACAACTATTTTGATAATAAATTATTCTGATAATTATTTCTTCAACTCACTGATGAATCAATTAAGAGATAAAAACTAAATTCAACTAATTTCAAGCCCAAAATGTTATTTAAAATGAATAATATTGACACAAATAATGTACCTAAATGTATGCTACACAACACCTGCTCATTACTTAAAATAATATGTACAAAAACATTTGTGCTCAGGAGCTGAGCTATTAAAATGATAATAATGAATTGTAAATTATAGATGTTGCAATAATGTTTGCAATATCACCTCAGCTCTACCACTAATATTATCCGAGTGGGAAAATACACCTAGGTAGGCCATGAGTAAACTCATTTAATGAATTAAGTTATAAGTCTTTCATCCAAAGTTTGCAGCTAGCACAATTTTTATTTGAATTTAAATGTGACACTCAATATTGTAGAATATTTTGATCTGAACAAATGCTATGGTTCAAATCCTTTTTTGCCTTGATATGACATTGCAAGCACTGTGACAAAGTGTGCACCATCACAGACCCGCCCCCCCTCCCCCCCACACACACACAGTAAAATTGGTTGCTAATTAATTTTAGAATTAAATTTGATCTTCATATTTCCAACCCTAATGGTGTTTGACCTACAGAGGCTTAAAAAATATATTCATTGATTTTTACTGCACCAAACATTTCAAACATGCACTATATTGCCAAAAGTATTGGCTCACCTGCCTTCACCTGCATTTGAACTTGAGTAAAATTCAATTCTTAATCTATAGAGTTTAATATGATGTTGACCCAACCTTTGCAGCTATAACTCTTCTTTCCACAAGGTTTAGGGGTGTGTTTATGGGCATCTTTGACTATTCTTCCAGGCTCCACTCTAATTCATCCCAAAGGTGTTCTATTGGGTTGTGGTCAGGCAAATTATTCCACACCAAACTCACTCATCCAGGTCTTTACGGAACTTGCTTGTGCACTTGTGCGCAGTCATGTTGGAACAGGAAGGGGTCATCCCCAAACTGTTACCACAAAGTTGGGAGCATGAACTCGCCCAAATTGCTATGCTGAAGCATTAAGAGTTCCTTTCACTGGAAGTAAGGGCTGAGCCCAACTCCTAAAATACAACCACATACAGTACCAGTTCCAACATGACTGTGCACTAATGCACAAAGCAAAGTTCATAAAGACATGGATGATAATTTTGGTGTGGAAGAACACGACTGGATAAAATCATTTCTTACTTTTAACAAATTTTATTTGTCTTTGCTTTTTACTTTGATGTTATTTAAGCATTTGTATTTATCTATTTTAGATTTCACTTCATTATATATTGTATACCGCACTCCTATTGCGGCAATACAACCTTTTGAGGCAATCAAGTGATTTCTTTAGCTCAGTGAGGCTTCTGTACCTGCCAACAGGTAGTCTGGCCCACTCATTGTGAGCAATCTGCTTCATCTGTTTCAGGTTTAAGGCTGCCTTGTCCAGACTGCATGTTTCTGCTACAGTATTCCCACAGATTTAGATCAGGGCTCATAGAAGGCCAGTTCAGAAGAGTCCAGTCTTAGCCGGCCGTGCGACTATAAATAATTAATGCAAGGATATCAACAAATTCTCCCGCGTGTGTGCAGCTGATATCAGCACGAAAACAGAGCGGGCGTTGTCAATATCTCTAACGCCAACCACGCGCACAAACATAGCCTTCTAAACAGGTTGACAGGATAGGAATACCAACGCACTTAATTTTTAAGCCGAAAAATACATTGATTATAACCTTCTGCGTTATGTATTGACAAGCAATTTACCTTCGGAACCTCTGTGACTGGTTCCCCTTGTGTCCAGTTGGCTTGTTTCTGATTTGAAGCGTTGGATAAAGCACCTGATAGAAGTTTCTGCGTTGAAAAATTAATGATACGCGTATCGGCACCAAGGCAAGAAAAGCTGTTCGGTAGATTCGGCTGGTCGGTCGTATTAAGAGAAGCGCTCCTCCACGAAAAAGGCAAAATGGAGCCAAAACTTGAAACCGATTTGCAGGCCGTCCAAGCATGCGACACATACTTATATTTGTTGCTTCCCACAGATGTATGCAGTAGCATTTCACTAGGCACGCATAAAATATTTACATTATTTGCGCCTATGTGACGGACCTGAGAGCAGGAAATAATGCTAGAGTTACGTAACGCAACCTGCATTTTGTTTGTTGTAACCTGCACTGAACGAGCAAAGTAATAACTACGCGATGAAATAGCAAAAGACTTGGCTCCTCGACATAAAAACATTGTTTCTTTCTGCCCCTGCGACACACCAGCGCTTTCTGAAACGAATAATCTAAATCTAAACGACTAAAAAGAAAACAAAAACTCCCAGTCAGGCTTCGTTTAAAAAAAAAAATGAAACCACGGTACACTCAAGGTCATCCCACAGTGTGTGTGCACACCCCTCTGCCAAAATTAGTGCAGTGTGTTTAAGCATTTATAATGACAAGAAGACAGAAAGAACGAGCACGATAAGCGAACACTGCGCGCGTCGGGCTCTTTCAGGACAGTAGGAGGTTCTTATCTTTGTTTTTGGAGGCGGGATTTAAAAACTAAGCCTGGGTGAAACCACTTTTTAGACCCAAAAGGGGACAATGGGCTAGCAAGTCTTTCCCGATATTTAAAATTGATCCAGTGTATTAAACAGTTTAAATTGTGGGCGCGCAATAAGGCAATGTGAGTAAATATTAAGCGGTACCATACGCACATCTGGTAACTGCATGACCTCAGCATTTTTATCTGGTAGAGGTTGTGTTTAGCGCTGTTGCTTACTACCTTCAATAGACATCTCCGATGGATACTTCAGCGATATCTATTATCACATTAAATCCGTTTTTATATGATGTTCATGTCTCAACAAGGTATGCTTTACAAAGGTTAAATGTCAGCATTATAAATGTAATGTTACTTATTTGACTACTAGCTAATGCACCCGTCACTGAAGGCAGAAGAGTTTGTAGAAAGAGTTGAAAGGTTAAAGCTTTAAAAAAAAAAAAAATAAGCTGCTCATCTTTAATAGCCACTATTTGTGGCTAAATATTTAATTGGCTGAAATTACCTAGTTGACGGCAAGATTTTGAATCTACTGTCATTTCATCTTAGTACAATCAATGGGAAAGAGAGGATATGGAAAGGTTTATGTTCACGCCTTGTTTACACCAAGTTGTACCTGTTCTTTTATGGTCAGCCAAATACACTCCCTGTCACAGATGAGAAATCTTAGAGCACTTCAGCGCTGTTATTTAGCTGTAAAAATATTAATCCAAGTGAAAGAATATTCAGCTTAGCTTTTCTAATTAATATCTGTTGGTGCAGGTGTTTGTTTACATTGAGCAAGTAGCTTATTAGTATCTTATTTTAAAGCAGACTGTCAAATCTGGCACACAACAGTCCATAACATCGCTTTTACTCAACATTTTGATTTCACTTATGGTGCAGGTTAAACTTCAGGCAGATATCTTAGTACTGGAAAAGTTTAATTAAATTCGGTCCAGAGAGTTTTGCATGATGCCAGGGCCGGAGTGGGACTCCTTTTCAGCCCTGGAGTTTCAAGCCTTACACCGGCCCAATTTAGTTCACGACTGACT
>JAQMYL010000036.1:27644686-27671202 GCA_030014365.1 Clarias pachynema
ATTGCAGGGGAAATAAAACATTAACAAGGTTAATTTATTAAATTTTTTCAAGTTTGGCGGGCCGAATCAAAACATTTGGCATGTGGCCCCCGGGCCGTAGTTTGCCCATGCCTGCCCTATCCTGATCAACCAGACTGGGAATTTCATGGAGACACATCACACTGACATTCCTAAAATAGGAATACCCTGTCTCAGTTATGAAAACATTAAGCCAGAATTTGTTTTATAAAAGGTCCTGTTGTGCTGTTGGGTGTTCATAAATATATTTGTTTTCTGGCAATTGAATTAGACATTTTTTAACAAAGCATGACTGAAGGAAGGATAGGGGCTGTCAGCATATTTTTAGGCTAATTGGATCATTTTGTTTAGAAACACCAACGCTGTCTATAACCCACCGAAAACGGTACAAAACAGCGGACATGCAATGCAAACTCAGACAAAAGCATCAAAACTGCAGTAGAATAAGTAGCTACTGTAATCTCCTTTATCAAATACGATGGCTAGAAAAATTGCTAACACAAAGGTAAAAATCATGCTAATTCTATGGTAACTATGATAGATATTTGCCTAAGTGTCAATCATGAATTTATATGATCTGAATTTTTTAATTATTTTTTTCAGTGCAACATCATAGTAAATGCAAGTAGGCATGCAGGTGACAGATGCATCAGTGCTTTTTTTTTGGCCAGAGTATCCATTTTACCTAACAGTATTTCTGGGCTTTTTCAAATCAAAATAAAGCCTGCAGCACAATTCAAGTACTGTCTAAATATTTTTTTGCTGCTGTATGACAAAAGATCTGCACCTGAATTTGTACACATTTAAAAATTAAATACATAAAAGGGGAATATGATCAACTGCACATAATAACAGTAGCCCAATTTTGCCAGTTGAGAAGAGCCAACATGCTAGTCCACAAGGAAAGCAAAGTACTAATTATCATCCATGATTCATATTGCATTCAAATGTGAAATCTTTGCTGAAATTTTATGAAAAGAGTCTGATGTGTGTAACTTGATTACTTTTATGCGCTGAATACCGTTTTCCTAAAATTCATATTATGCACACCTGCACACCTGAACATACTTTACAGTTGATTAGACACTAACAGAAATTGGTCCCTGTGGGCATAAATTGGCCTTGGGTGCCCATGATCCTGTTTTTTTTTAATTAAAAAAAAAATTTTTTTTTAAAATCTTTCTGCCATGCACTTTATTTTTGCTATCTTATTTCTTTCCTTTTATCTTCACGAAAGTGACTTTGTATTTTCTGACTGAATATTACAGAAATGTGGTCACGTGTTTTACTCTGTGTAAAAACCTGTGTAAAAAAAAAAAAAGGAAACACTTATTTTTATAACATGCAAAACATTTTTCTTTCGCTGTTTTTAGTATAGGTAATCCTTTATGACTACATTTTGATATATAAAATTACATTCATTTTTTGCTTCCAGATTTTCTTGTCAAACTTTTGCATAAATTTGAAAAAAAAAGTTGCATGGTGTGAGATCAGTAAACTGAGATGGCACCCTGACTATATCAAAAGAGCATAATTTTATCAACTTTCAGTAATTGCAGTACATGCATGCATGTCTTGAGGCTCTTTTAAAATGTTTTTTCTTTGGTTGCCACCATGAAATTCCCACTTATCTACTTTTGGCTGACCAACATTTTGTATCTATTAATGTGGAATCAGATGAGGTAGGCTGGAAATTGGTCCCTGTGGGTGTAAATTGGCCTGGGGTGCCCATGATCCTGTTCTTTTCAAATCTTTCTGCCATGCACTTTATTTAAAGTTGTTTTGCTTACATGTACATAATTGTGATGAAATGATTTGAATAGTTCTTACATCATTCTTTTTCTTGATAGTAATTGTAGTAATTAATATGTAAACTTGTTTCAAAGTATAACTGTGTTATTTAATTTTTTTTGTGTCTTTTAGGCCAGTTAAACAAATCTTTTGTGTGTATTTCATTAAAGCATTTTAAGCAGATTAAGGTACTTAATGTCATAGAAATGTTTCTGTTGTTTTTAAGAAAATGTGAATGTAATAATTACCAGTAATTTTTTTTCCATTAAAACATGCACAAATATAGTACTGATGAAACTGAGTCACAATTTATTGCAATTCTAAACTTTATCCCCCTTTTAAATGTAAATGTTCTTCTTAGCAAATGTACTGAACAACACAATGCTACAGTATACTGTACCATTGACATAGATCCCACATGGAATTCCTGTTCCATTTTTCATAAAACTATGTCTGATGCCTGGAAAACTTTCATCACCTTGCATTTGAGTATGGATTTTTGTGACTTCCATGATATAGTTAGTTTCTCAGATGCAACCTACATAACTGTCTAGTGCAGCAACCTCTGGCCCTACATACATACATACATACATACATACATACATACATACACAGACACGCACAGGGATTTCAAAACTATGAAATTACACATATGAAATTAGGTAATTATGTAACAACAGCAACTCTGAGTTGTTATTTTAAGGCACAGAGGTCAGCCTTTCTGGAATAGTTCTTGCACGAACAGTATTGTCAGGTGCATTTGCGAAACCCATCAAGCACCATGATGAAACTGGCTCTCATGAAGACCTTCCAAGGAAAGCAAGACCAAAACTTACCTCTGCTGCAGAGAAGAAGTTCATTTAGTTACCAGCCTCAAAAAACACCAATTAACATCTTGGAGGGTCTGGCTCGCAATCTCTGTTCCAGTCTGTTGCCACAAAGTTTATAGCATAACATTGTCATACACCAAATGAATGTCAGATCTGTGCTGGCAACACAGCACAGGTGAATGACATATATATACAAATATATGTGCTTATTTGGAAGCCTTGCGGTGTGTGTTAACGGGGATGGTTCAGACATCAAACTTCATTTGAGCTTTCAGGTAGAACGCTATTATTTCTTTTATAACGTGTAAATTTTACCACTAACGGGATATGGGAATGATGTTGCAAAAATGTCAAACTCGAATAATGAGCTTTTTTTTTTTTTTTTTTTAGTTTCAAGGGCTACAGGGACCAAGCACTTTCTCTCCCCACTCCTAAGCTGGATTTAGAGGCAAAAGGTCAAGCTGCTGTTGATAGGTGAGGTAGTGAAGGGTTTTAGTTGGGATGTTTGGAATATTGGATGGATCCGGAGCGCCGCAGGCAGCTGGAGGTGACTGGGTTGATCCGTAGGGTGATGCGGTATGGGCCAATGAACCTGGGTGAAAGTTTTTGTGATTCTGTGTGTAGACGTAGGTTTTTTGTTGATAGCCATACCTTGTCACCTACTTTGTACAACCTTCCCGGAGGGTGTCGACGGCGATGCTGGGCGATGTAATTGGTGTTGGAACGTTGGATGGCAATGTTGGACTGGTCCCACAGCCGTCGACACCTACGGACCAACTGTTGGGCCGATGGTACATCAACCTCCGGTTCTTGATGGTCGAACATCGGAGGTTGGAAACCATGGCATACGTCAAATGGGCTTAAGTTAATGGCGGAGGAAACGTGGAGGTTATGAGATAGTTCCACCCATGTGAGGTAGCGGGCCCAGGAGCACTGGCGACCGGCAACAAAACATCTCAGGTAGAACTCCACCTGTTGGTTGGTCCGCTCCGTCTGACCATTAGTCTAGGGGTGGTATCCAGAGGACAGACTACAGGTGGAATTGATCAGACGGCAGAAGGCCTTCCAGAACCGGGCGGTGAACTGGGGCCCCCTGTCCGAGACGATGTCTTTTGGGAACCCATGCAGGCGGACTACGTGTTCTAAGATCAGCGCAGCAGTGTTTTTTGTTGATGGGAGTCCAGTGAGGGCCACCAGGTGCGCTGCCTTGGAGAACCGGTCGACGATCGTCATGATGGTGTTCTTTCCTTCGGAAACCAGCAGGCCCGTGATGAAATCTAGGGCAATGTGCGTCCAGGGCCGTCGAGGAACAGGAAGTGGTTGGAGTTCTCCTGGAATTGGTTGGTTGATGTCCTTGGCCCTGGCACACAATGGGCACGCCTGAACGAACTCGTTGACATCCTTCATCATGGAGGGCCACCAGAAAGCACGTCTGATGATGATGAACTGAAGGGTGCGATGGGTCCCGGGATGTCCTGCGATGGGTGAGGAGTGGCCCCACTGGATGACCTCTGATCTTATGGCCTGCGACACGTAGAGTCGTCCAGGCGGCACACCTGCCGGCCCGGCCTCCGTAGTACTGTAGCCCCGGATAAAGCGACGATAGAAGTTCGCAAACCCGAGAAACCGAAAACTGCTTGAAGGTCTTGGATAGGGGCCAATGACGCACAACTTCTAGCTTCTGCGGGTCCATGGCCACACCCTGAGATGAGATAACAAAACCCAGGAAAGTGGTGGAGTGCTTGTGAAAAGCACATTTCTCCAGCTTACAGTACAGTTGGTGGGTGAGCAATCTCTTGAGAACCGCCCGGACGTGTTGGATGTGTTCTTCGGTGGTTCGTGAATATATAAGAATGTCATCTAAATAGATGAACACCCATCGGCCTAGCATGTCTCTCAGAACATCATTGATGAATTGTTGGAAGGCCGAGAGTGCGTTACAAAGTCCAAGGGGGATGACCAAGCTCTCGTAATGTCCGCTGGGGGTGATGAAAGCCGTCTTCCACTCATCGCCCTATCTGATACACACCAAGTTGTAGGCGCTCCGGAGGTCCAACTTTGTGAAAAAGGTGGCACCAGAGAGGGTGTCCAGGGCTGAGTTGGTGAGCGGCAATGGGTGTTGGTTCTTAACTGTGATCTTGTTGAGCCCCCGATAGTCGACACACAGGCGAAGTTCGCTTCCTTTCTTCTTCACAAAGAAGAACCCCGCGGCCGGCGAGGAGGAGGGCCGGGGGGGAACGGAGCCTGGCTGAAGATCTATCGCCAGGTCATAGGGGCGATGAGGAGGAAGGTGGGTGGCACTTCTCTTGCAAAATGCTTCAGCCAGGTCCCGATAGGCGGTGGGGATGGCATTAGTGTCGACGTCGGGGGCCTCGGACTCCTTTGAACACGTCCCAGCCTGAGCCCGCAGGCAAAGTTCGGTGCAGGTCGCCCCCCACTGTAGGATCCGGTTCTGTGTCCACGAAATGAGGGGGTGCTGTTGGAGTAACCATGGGTAGCTGAGTATGATGGGAGGTGAGGAAATGGAGGTGAGGTGAAATTGGAGCTGTTCATGATGTTGGTCGATGAGGAGAGTGATGGGTTGAGTTTGGTGGGTGATGGGGCTAGAAGAAAGGGGCCGACTGTCGACAGATGTAATTTGAACGGGCTGGGATAACGCCTCGATTTTTACCCCCACTTCTTTGGCATAGGTAGAGTCAATGAAGTTACCTGCGGTACCAGAATCGATGAACGCAGTACTTGTGACCCGTTTGTGGCCAAATTGGTGGGATACCTGAACCGTGAGACGAGGGATGGTGTTGGTCGTCGTGGTGGAGAGTGGGAGAGGGCCCAATGAGTTTCTCTCCTCTCTCACCGGGTCTGAGCGTTTCCTGGCCGGAGAGGGCAAATGCTCAGAGGTGTGCCGCCGACCCGCAATAGGCACACAGTCCCTCTCGGAAGCGGCGTTCGCGTTCTGCCATGGTTAGGGAGGCACGTCCTAATTGCATGGGATCCCCGGCTCCGGTGTCAACCACGGCAGGAGGTGGAGATCCGACATGTCCGGTAGTGGCGGTGGTGAAGGAGGTCGGTGGTAGAGGTGCTGTGTAGGAAACCGTGGGCGTTGGTGGCAGGGTCCTCGGGGCTGGCTTCGGACGAGAGAGTAGGCGCTGATCTATCCGGAGGGCGAGCTGGATCAGCCCTTCCAATGTGGCGGGAAGCTCTCGTCCGGCAAGTTCGTCCTTAATTCGAGAAGCTAGTCCCTCGTAGTAGGATGTCCGGAGCGCGGCGTCTCCCCAGGAGGTCTGCACATCGAGAGTGCGGAAGTCGGCTGTGTAGCGGCTCACGGACGATCCTCCCTGCCGCAGGTGGTACAGTTTTGTGTCGGTCTCCACCTCGCCCGCAGGGTGTTCAAAGGTGAGTTTTAATTGCCGGGTGAATTCGTTGTATGAATGGGCGGTATCGGGATGCGGCTGCGGGAGGCCGGCTAGCCGCGTTAGCGACAGCCTCGCGGAGGGCTGCGTTCTCCTGCCGAAGCTCCGCCACCTCACGGCGCAAGGCCGCAACATCTTGGACGCTCCGGCGAAGAGTCGCGATCTCTCTGGTTAGCTTATCGATTAGCTCGGCATGCCGGTTCACCACGTCGCAGAGGTGCGAGTGATCCGCTGGGTTCATTGCTCTCGGCTCAGTCATTCTGTCAGGAACTAACCGGGGTTGACCCGAAGACGTAGCAGTTAGCAGTTAGCCCTTTGTAGTGTGGATGGTAAACCCAAGTAGAGTAGGCAGGATAACCACGCGAGTTATTTTAAGGACTCTCTTGGATGAGGAGCAAGGGAAAAACACAATTTAACCCGCGTCCTATTGACACACTCAATCTGGAAGTAAACCCAAGAAAGTGAGTACTCACGTGCAGCGTCAGAAACGACATGGGCGAACTCAATGACTGAGCGATGTGCCGCGCCATCTTGTCTCCTTTTATGCTTCCTGGTTCGCGACCGTATTACTTCCGGGTCCTAGTGCCGGTCGCGGACCGAGTGTGCATGACAGTTGCCTTGCTTCTTCAGGATCCGGGTTCGATTCCGGGTGGTTGTTCCTATAAAGATTCATCAAGTGGAATGCTCTCAGGAAAAAAAATGGCTTGGTTTGATCACCAAAGGTATTCTATTCTTTGAGGACAATACACAACCGCATACTGCCACATCCCCTGTAGAATCCCTGTAGAATTTACTGGCAAGCCAGGGTTCCGACAGTGATGATGTCATGAAGCAGGCAGTCCGATCATGGCACTGGCATACTGAGAACATTTTCTACCTTGATGCACTAGTGAAATGCTAGTGAAATGGGATAAGTGCATTAGAATACCAGGGTATTATATAGACCTCAGGTCTGTGTTTCCTTCTGGCTCTCACTTTTAGTTATGTTGTCACAGTTAGTCTGGCCGAAGAGACGGGAATTGAGCCTGGCCGGGAATCGAACCCAGATCCTGGAGGTGATTCATATGCATTTCCATAATTTTCTTTTAATCGTGTAAAGCTGCTTTGTGACACTGACCATTGTAAAAGCTCTATACAAATAAAATTTAATTAAATTGATGATTGTGGAGGAGCATGATCAGTGTAAAATGTTCTAGATGTAACCTGAGCTTGTCTCTGGCCCATTTAATGGCCAGTGCTTCTCATTCTATGGCAGCATATTGTTCTGTGCGTGTGTGCTTACAGCTTACATATTGAACCAGGTATTCCTCCCTATCGACATCCTGTAAGACAATGGCACTCAGGCCTATTTTAGAAGCATCTGTGTGAACCGTGAAGGGCCACTGGAAGTTATGAATCCTCAGTGAAGTTGGCACACCTGATCACAATAGTGCATTTTCACATCTTTTTAACTTCTGCTCCTGTCTAAAATTGCTCTCAAGACATAAGGACAGTAGTGGGACATAGAAGTGGCTGTAGGTCTCTGTAGTTCGACTTATCTATCTAGTATCACCTAATGAGAATGGGTTTCCTTTAGAGTGTGGTTCCTGTCAAGGTTTTTTTCCTCATGTCATTTCAGGGAGATTTTGCTTGCCACTTCTGCATCCTGCATGCTCACTAAAGTTATAAATATTTTTTATTTTAGAATTATTATTTCTGTATAGCTAATTTGTAACAGTGCCCATTATACAAAAGCACTTTACAAATAAAATTTAGTTAAACTCAATGGAAAGTGGCAGCAGCTTGGATTGGTGAAAAGCCATGTGGTGAAGATTTCCTCTTTAAGCATGTCATACTTTAAGCTGCTTTCCTCAGCATGGCAAAATAAGCTGAGTGGGCCTTTCTGGAGAAGGAGTGCTAGAGCATAGACCCAGTCCTTGCTTTTCCAGCCCTCTTGCACAGTCCTCTCAAATGTCAGAATAAAATCCTCCACATCATCTTCTTTAGTATGTTTAGAATGGAGGGGCTGGGTGCCATCCTGCGGTTCGGGGGGGTGGGGTTTTTTTTTTTCTTAGCTGCTGGTGAGCTAGGAGTTAATTCGTCATGGTCTGGAGTTAGTAGCTATTGATTCAGGCTCACGTTTAGCAGGTGTATAAGCAGAGGGTCCATATTGACGAAATGGGTCTAGGTCTGTGTCTGCTGCACTCATTCTTTACTACTTTAGCATCCAGATGCAATGACAAGCAAACACACACAGAGACCCTGACAGTTTGTGGTGACAGACAGCGTTTTCTTTTTCTTTTTGCTAAGGGTCAGTGTGGATGTGGGGAGGAATGTGCGTGGCATTGTGCAGGGGAGGGCTGTGTCTAGGTCTGCGGTGTGGTGACATGAGGGCTGGGGCTGTCGAAACATCAACAGAGGTAGCACATATCCTTGGAGTGGGTGAAGCTGAGGCCAAGGTCTAAGGGGCAGAGTCGTTGTTGTTAGTGTCTCCACAAAAGCAAAAAACAAAAGGACAACATTACCGGCTATGTGACTACTTGCCTCTTTGTGATTGCAGATCCCTTTAACTTTTTCTCTTCTCAAAGGGCTTGATGAGTAATAGTGATCAGTGCTTGTCACCTGCACCACATTTCTTCAGCCTGCCCTGTCATGTGCTCTCTTTCTTGTCTGCAATGTTTGAGGTGCTACAGTGGCACTGTCCCTTTATCACCACAGTGGCAAATGTGTGAGGAGCGTTAGAAGATTTGCATGTTCAGAGGGAAGGTTCACCATTACAAACACATTAATGTTAACCTACCAAACATATTAGAGCTCGAACTTATTTCTGGGCTGTGCTGTTTTATAAAAATTATGTAAACCATGTCTGATTTCATCATAGTCATCATCCAGTTTTGTTGCATAAAGCATGCCGTAGTCCAGTACAGTTATGTTGTGCATGACTGGCTTCATTTAATTGTCAAATGGGCTTGTCAAGTGCGCAAGGTCATGCTGTCCCACAAAGCATTAGGATCCTGTAGGATAGAAAGCTGGACCAAAAACAACAACGACAACAGCAACAAACACACATATTTTTACCTTGAACACATAAGGTTTACCTTGTCTTCTCACACACTCTCTCTCTCACGAACACGCACACACAAAAAGATTTTGGAAGCGCAAATCTCTGTTACATCAGTTCCTGTCAATCTCTCAAGCCAATGATTCCTCCTAATGGCATTATATTTGAATATTGCACTTTTTAATCTTGTATGTATGTTGCACAGAACTGTTAAAAACATCACAAAATGCATACACATCATAGATTGAAAGATTATATCACACAATTCTTTCGACAGTTCTAACAGTTCTGTGTTTGTGTTATGTTATAAATATATATAAATATATAAATATATATATTTATATATATAAATATATAAATATATTTTAAAAGTATTTTTATCCAAAGTATCATTTTTTTTTATAAAAGAAGTTTTATAAAGAAGAAAATAGAAATGATGTGATGTTTGGTTTTGCCATTTTTAATGTTTTATAAAACATGTTAGCACTTTAGACCACATTAATAACGCCAGAAGAAAACCCCCTTCCTGACACTCACGGAAAGTGATGATCAACTGGCATACGGAGAGCCCGAGATAACGCTCCTAAGGATTGGCTGTTTTTGTGCAGTTTCAGTTGGCGGAGCAGGGGTGCTTGAGAAACTGCTGGGCGTTTAGCGAGGAGTCGCGCCCCTATCCGGACATTTTGGCTCAAAGTGTTGTACTTTAACGTATTGAGTTCATCCGGGAATTTCAACGCGTAAAGGCAGCCATGTTGGCTCCTTATTTTCTAGTTTCGCACATTTCAGAGGGCGGAGCCTTGGGATTTTGGACAGGAGTAGCAGCTTCGGAGCTGCAGAGTGGCACTCAGGGAACGAAGGCCAGGAGAAAACCGGTATATTTCGGAATTTTTAGTGGAATACGCTGCATCCTGTGGAGCCAGGGCGTGTACTGCAAATTCAGATGGCAATCATGTGTGTCTTAGGGGAGTAATGTAAGCTGTAACAGGGAATTATGCGGCTAACGGTATAAATCAAGAAACGATATACCTAAGGCTCCGTATCCTATATTCTCTGTCGTTAATTAATCCTGCTAGCTAGGCTTAGATTGTCAGCCGTTTTCAGGAAGCTGGATGGTTTCTTTCTCACCGACGACATCATCTTCGGATCAGCGTTTTAATCGCCGTTCCCGGCACACTGGTCTGCACGGATCAGCGGATTAGAGAGCCGGGCTGCTAGACGAGGAAGGAGAAGGTGGGGCGGAGGAGTGTCAGCCCCATATAACGTACATCGCAAAGCGAGCGAGCGAGCTGGCTAAGCTAGTTAGCCGGTTTCTGTCATCGGTATTCTTGGGAATAATCATTTGAACAGCAATTCCTGCGGATAAGCGCTGAAAAGCGGCACCGTGATTTCCAGCGGCGCATACCGAGTTTGCATCTCAACGCAGAAGCAAACAAAACTACAGCTGTCGATTTAATTCCTTGCTACATCCCAGGTTTGTCGGATTTTCCCGGAGATAACGTTAGCAAGCTAGAATCCCTGATTCTCTCTGGACCAGACCATGGCTGACGACGACGTGCTGTTTGAAGATGTGTATGAGCTGTGTGAGGTGATCGGAAAGTGAGTATAGAAATACACTGACGAGCTGTTTGATGCTCTGATTGTCTTTTCATGTGTTCAGTGTACAATGGCTTTCCCATGCATGGTGGATGAGACGCTGGTGATTCTTAAATGAAAAATTCATTGATAGACACGATGTAGTTGTCATTGATTTTCCCAGCGATGGCAAATGCACCAGTCCACCCTTCACCATCAGGATTGTCTTCATCTTTAAAAAAAAAAAAAAAAATCATATTAAATATTTACATTGTGATTAAGAATTGTACAGATGGATGAGGAAGGAGGAAAATCTCCCCCTTTTAAGCCGTAATAATGGGGCAGTAATTTTCTAATTCAGATTTTCAGATTTGAGAAATTCAGATTAAAGAAAGAAATTCTCGATTACAGTTGAGGTGAAAAAGCCCATGAGATCACTCTGTGTTACTGATATACCTTTACGCCAGGTCTCAACCACTTCGATTACAGCTCAATAACTGAACCAACAGTCGGTTCACGGCAGTTCCAGTCTGCATCCACAATCTATTCCTCATAGCTACATTTCAACTTTCATTCAGGTTATCCTTTAACGCTTATACAAAGTATTCTTACACCATGAAAAAAATTTTAATCCATCATTAACATCCTCATCTCAATTAGTGCTTGTTGACATAACAGTATTTATTAATATTGATATTTTTTTGTAAGTGCAACTACAGTGGGTGAGCTCATTTTATAATAATCTATTCTTGTCTGCAGTCAAGAACCTAAAACTAGAACTCAATATTTTTTCTCTACATAAGCCTTATATTCCCCCAGTTATTGAGTGGTGTATCAGAATTCATAATTTCTGATCAGTTTCCTGATTTTACACATTATTGTAGCGAAACTACAATATCCAGCATGCTTTGTGCATGTACATAATTGAGTAGTCAGTAATCCCTACTGTAATCAATCGGTAATTTCTGCTGTGATCAATTCGGGCCAGCTGTGGCTGAAAGGGCCCGCAGTCTGCAAATACAGGACATGCAGAAAATACATGCAAATCCAGAAAGTGGATGCCACAAATGACAATGGATAACCAGTAGTTAAGAAACAGCTGCGATTTGTATGACAAATTCACCAATTTGAGGATACAGAATGCATGCAGGAAAAGGAATGGTTTACTGCAAAACTGACAATATTCCAAGGGATCCATGATGGAAATTACCCAGGTGGATAATATGAAAGCGAGGCACAATGTGAGATATAACATTAGCTAAATTACTTGCGTTGATCATTGTGTTTATATTTGCCCGAGTCCTTTTACTGTAATTTAGCTTATTTTATTGCATAAAAACAATTTACATGAACAAATGTTATCATGATTGTCATTACTATTAATGTAAAAACAGAATAAATTATAATTTAAAGGTTAAAACATTTCTGCCATTTGGCAGATACCTTTATCCAGAGCAACTTACATTTATTCAATTTATACAACTGAGAATTTGAGGGTTAAGGCCCTAATCAGACATCCAGTGTCTTAACCACTGGATACCACTTAAGTGAACTTGCACAAATCATAACAGAAAGCTGTGTTTATCAATATATTTGATTTCCTGCATATTATTCATTGAGGGAAGGATATCCCAATTAGCACCAGGTTGCTAGGGTAAACAGGCTTTTTTTTAGGCAAACACCGAAGTGATCAATACACAATTAATAAAATTTTAATCTTGACTTTGATTTTGGCTTCCCACAATTATGATCGACCAATATTGAAAATGCGAGTTCCGCCAATAGAATGCAAAGCAAAAGTATGATGCTGAATTAATGCCAAAATCAGTCAGTCGATAGCTAGACACCACAAGACTGGCCTATAAGCAAATACAAGTAAACACTGGTATTGTATTCGAAATGAAAAGTATGAAATGTATAGAATAAAAAGTATTATAACATTTACATTTCTAAAGCAATTTCAATGAGTTATTTTTGTTTATTCATGGGTTTATAATCCATGTGTAGTAAAAAAAAAAAAAAAAAAAATTTTATTTTATAATCTCAGTAAGACTATTATTGCTACCTGATGAAGGTGTATCAGTGTTAAAAAAAAAGAAAAAAAGAAAAAAGAATCTGGGAAAAAAAACAGTCCTCTGTTTCACTGTTTAAGTTCCCATACCCCTCTTTTTTATTGGATGTACATTTGGAATGGGAATCACCAAGGACCAGCTGATACAATATTATCTCAATGCCGATTCAATTTGTATTGCGATTCTGTTAGTATCTTGATTCACCTATGTAACTAATGATTATGATGGCTAGTAAGGTCACTAAGAGAAGGGTAGAAAACTATGTAATATTGGTAGCTAAAATTATGGTTACTGCACATATTGTTGCTTATTTCAGTTATTAGACTCGGTCTTATTTTAAAAGCCCAGCACTTACTTTAAACTTTCCTCCTGTTGCCCTCTTCTCAATGGTGCAAAACAACTATTTATATTCTGGCTCAAACATGTATGGTTGGATGCAATTTTGCAACATTAATTAAAAAATATTTGTTGATTCATTTTTGTTGCTTGAATAATCAACTTTTGGAAAGTAATTTGCTTACAGTATGTGCATTGAGTAGCCAGCCATTTAACTGTGCTCTGAATTTACTATTAGCTATTGAGTTCCCCCTCATTCCTCTGTCTCCCTGCATTCATCCACCCATAACTCGTGAAATCTTTCAAATTTTGCATCCGTCTCCAATATATGTAATTTTGAGGTGACTTTCCCTGTAATCAAACTGGGAAATCTTGTTACAGAGCTTGCTGTATCATCACTGTAAGAAGCAATAATAAAAAAAAAGAGACAAATCTTTCTCTAATTTAGCCCTGGCAAATTCCCATCCATCTTGACAGCTCTCCCCTATCAAGCAACAGCTACTAACAGAGAGAGAGAGAGAGAGAGAGTCAGAAATTCAGTGGGCTTGGAAATAATTTAGACCTCTTCACTTTTTTCATTCTATTCTTTGGGATTCATTTCAGTGATCCAACAAAGCTGTGGTCTTGTTTTTGGTCAGAGTGAAGTGCACTGGTCTTATTCCCTAATCTGTAGGCCAAATATTTGCATCAACATTAATGTCATTGTGAAGCCCTTTACATATCCTCACAGTCTGTTCAGTATTGTGGATTCCAGTATTATCACAATGGCAATCTTTTTTAATACTGCCATACTGTTTCAGTACTTTGGATGATTTTGAATGCGTTCTCTCTGAGCCAGAATCAAAAAAATTATAGAAATGAATTTATCATTGCAGAGGGCCTAATTAGTCCATGAGGTACCAAAACATTTTGATGAGACTGATTAGATGCATCATAATTTAGGACTAGGGTATATAATACTGTAGGCTAATGCTTTACAAAAAAAGAACTGTATGAAGTAGGAAGTAGAATAAAAAATATATTAAATGGTCAAACCTCTCTGTATAAAATCACATTGGAGACGCGTGTACATGTGCACTAGTTAATTTCTGTTGTGGGTAGAGGGGATGTGAAATGCATGATTGAAAATTCTCGCATTTAGGTGACAGTCTTAGTGGTATTTGCATATGATGTCACAGACAACACATTCAGCACTAGTCACCCATGTGATCTATGTATGAATATGCACTGTATATTACTACTACCAAGAGGCTTTTAGTATGCCACTGTATTTCTTTTATGGATATAAAAGGGGAGTGAACTAAATTAGTCTCTTGCACATATTAAAACCTGATAGTGCACATTAGTCTCAAAACTATGAGACTTGAGCACATGCATATGAGTTTAGAGACTAGTTTGCTTGCATGTTAATGAGGATAATGTGTGCACAGTTTTAATGCAAATGAGTTTTAAGAGTTTAATGCCATTAAAGGCATGAGGATGGGTTCCCTGTTGAGTCTGGTTCTTCTCAAGGTTTCTTCCTATTGCCATCTCAGGGAGTTTTTCCTTGCCACCGCTGCCCCTGGCTTGCTCATCAGGGACTATGATGATTTAACCATTTAGATTCATATACAATTAAAAAATTTTTTTACAAACTTCCATAATTTTCTTCTGACTGTGTAAAGCTGCTTTGCTTTACAGTTGTTAAAAGCGCAATACAAATAAAATTTAATTGAATTAAACTCATGCCATTAGCGCAAAATCACCCTGTCGGTATTGTATTTAAATCTGTGACAGATTCCTATTGATGAGATCAAATAGCCTTTCATGTAATAAAAGTACTGATTTTTCCTAATTTCTGGTATTGTACCATTTTTAGAACTCCAAAGTACCAAAGTATTTTTTCCGTACCAGTATAATTGTGCGACAATAGTAGATATAGACAGATAAAATTTTCAGGAAATTTGTAGTAGCTGGTTCTTATAGCACATATTCTGCTTCTACTCCAAGTTAAAATATCAAAATTCTCTATTTTTTGCTTAACTTGTATTTTCCATATAATAATGTAAGGGTGCAATTGCAAAATCCTGGACGGATACTGATATTTAAAATCAAAATTTGGCTATTACTGATGTTTTTGGATTGCTTACCGTTCTTGTGTTTTTCATACAGAACATGTTCTTGGGCGCATGTTTTAACGATCAAAAGCTTACTAAGATAGTACTTATAGATATGTGGTAATACCAAATAACACCACAAGGTGGCACCTAATTTTTTTGTTATTCTAAGCTAGAGTTGAAGAGTGACGATGCTGCTCTAATTAACCTCCACATGAACATTTTCCTCTGTATTGAATGGTGTGGGAAAAGATTGTTGTATTCTTTACTCTAGTCATGTATGACATAGTGGATGTAGTGTTGTGGATACTGGATTCGTGTGGGCAATATTTTATTTTCTCAGTATAAAGATACAGTGTGGAAATCCCTTCACAAGTGGTTTTGGCTCTCTGAGCTGATCAGCCTATTACCTAGGGCTATTACTGAGTACGGGCTCCTGGCTGCATCCTGCATAAATCGCTACATCCCTACAATAATTCCTTTATTTTGTTTCTTGTATTACGCTGCTACCAGGTTTAATTTGGAAAGGAGCATTAGATATACAGATATAGGTGTGCAAATATGGCAAAAATTGCAAAAACAATTACATTATTGGACAGCATGAACTCCAAGCTACTGTGTCAGCTTAACTGAGCCAGTGTGAGTTCAGTCACTCTGTTGGCCCTGCACTCAAAGCAGCTTTGCTTGACAGTTTTTATTTGAGGTGTTCAGCCCAGTGGTTTTGTTATGTATGCAGTATTAAGTGGCATATATTTTAAAGTAGAGTTTAAGCTATTTATAGGCCATTATAGGTTTCTGGTTTAATCACAAATTCCATTTCTTTAAAGGTCCCATATTTTATTAGTTCTTTAACAAGTTAACATGGGTCTCAGAGGTGTCCCAAAACGTGACTTCTTCTTATTTCACTCCTGGTGAAGACTCCCTTTATTTCTCTCCCCCTCCGGCCTGATCGCAATGAAGTTTCAAGCGGATTGAGAGTGGATTGATTGTGGTGTAAACCTTTGATAATACACGCAATAGGTAAATATTAGCCTTGCAAACACTTGATCTGATTGATCCCCTCTAGCTGCAATAAATATATTTGTTGTGCATATGTTCGTCCCACATGGGGGTAACATTACAGGGCTCTAGATGGTGACTAAAACTTTTTCCCCCAATAGTGACTGTCCCCCACAAACACGTCTTTAACCCTGTGACACTCTCTCCTCCTCTCTTGTGTCTGTCTTCTTGTGTGAACGTACAAGAGGACACATAACGTTAGTAGTAAAGCAGGGTTGCATTGAATAGTGCTTGCAAACAGTAGACAGTTCATCAAACTTTGCAAATGGTGTGCGTTCATGCACGTTTCACAATCGTGCTTGTTTTTGAACGCAGCCCTGCTGTACTATCATGCGTGCTCCTTTACTCTCGTGCTCTGTCCACTGTAAATGTACTTGCATGACAAAGAGCAGTGGGTTCGGTGAAGTGAATCGGTAAACAACACAAGATTCATTTAACATTTAATTTGATAGTATTTTTATTTAAATTCGTCAATGGTTATTTCCTTTTTTAATCTTGGCAGCATTTGAAACTCGTTCCGTGCTAAATAGCGGGGTGACAGTTTAGTTGGCTGGTTATTCAAGGAACATTGACAACTGACAAGAAAACTGAACAGCTAAACGAAAAATCTAATTTCTTTTTTTATTCACTCACTGCTCGTCCAAAGCCTGCCTTGTTTACATCAGATACAGATCGAGCAGGTACAGTCATGCCAGCCAGACTCAGTCAGTATTCCGTCATCGTTATCAGATAATGCTAGCAATGCACAGCTAACTCAGCTTCTTGTACCCACAGCTCCAGTTTAAATCAGTGTGGCTACATGTACATGATTTTGCCTGGATACGTTATCAACAGGGTTAAACTTTGGGTCCTAAAAATTTTATATGGCTCCTACATATTTTGGCTTTAGGAGCAAACACTCCTAAAGGTGGAGTTTTGTCTGGAGCCCTGCGTTAGGTGACACTACGAGCTTCCAAGAGGAAAACTGTGCTTCCCTTCCTGCTCTATAGTTCTGTGAGAACACCTCTCGCCCACCAGTGTTTACTTCAGACTTTCATCCCTTTGATCTTGGGCTGCGGAGGGGCACTGATTGACTTGTATTTCACACAAACTAAAACATCTCACCAGTCATGGATGAGACTAAATATTTGTAGTCAGTCATAACAGGGATTTGTTGGAAAAGATGGCAAACCTAACATCATAGTTGTAGAAGAATAAACAAAACAACATTGAGTCATTGAGGTATGGACGACCCAAGGCCTCTGAACTTGTGCTGTGGTATCTGGCATCAAGATCTTAGCAGGTCCTTAAAGTCCTGAGTGTTTCAAGGTGCCACAGATGCATGATCAGATTGAGAGCTGGAGCCAAGTCAACACCTCAATCTTTTTCCATGTTATATTCCACAATGTATTTCTAAACAGTTTTTATAGTGTAACAGTAAGAGCTGTGTGATCTCTTTAAATATGTAATTTAATCAATCTTTTGTTGGTCGATTCATTTACAGTAATTGAATCAATAGGATTTAGTTTCAGAATCGAATCACACTTTTAAATGATCTAGGAAAACTATTACATTATGTAACTTGATGAATTTCCTTAAAAATATAACTCAAAAATATAACTGCTTGCATCTTCTGTAAATACTCATGTTTTGCGAGTGTATCGCTTCTTGTTCTTTGGTCGGCATGGAAAGAAAGATTATCACCTAGTATGACACATAACATTTAAACACAAGTTGCACATTTCATCTTATTCTACTGAAGTTGACAGTATGGACAGTATACCTGTGATTTACAGTGCTAGTAGCAGGGTATCTTATCCTAAATAAAAAATGTAAGTTTAAAATTAGCTGAAATTAACTGCCATTAGGGAATACCATTGCCATGATGGGATGAACTTGATCTACCGCAACATTAAGGTAGGTAATTGTGTCAAAGTAACATCCATTTGAATGCTAAGACCCAAGATTCCCAGCAGAACATTGCCAAAAGCATCACACAGCAGGTATGCCTTTTCTTCCCATAATGTATCCTGTTGGCATCTCTTACCAGGTAAGTCACACACATGCACTGGGCTGTGCACATGATGTAATAGAAGTTGGGATTCATCAGCCCAGACCACCTACAGTTAAAAAAAAGTCTGTGATGTATGCTGTGATGTAATCTGGCATATGACTGCTCATAACTCTCCAACTCTCATAATGTCTTGGTTTCAATTGTGGAAGTTTATAGGCATGGGAATCACCTGGGTACACCCGATGTTTAGAGCATGCCATTTGTAGGATTCAAGAGGAACTGCAACATTTTACCACCTCAAATGAAAACGTATATAAAAATATATATTACTTGGAGTCAGTGTGGTGATACATGAATTGCTAAAGAAAAGAATGGCTATACTTTTTTTTCTAGAAGTTAGGCAATGCATACTTGAATTCCATTAATGTTGGGAGGCCTGCGATGACAGTAACAGTGTGTGACCATTCTTTTTCTTGGCTTCAGTATTCCCCAAAAATCCATTTAGTTTACTTGCGGCAGCTGTTGATTGTTCAGGTCGTCGTTTCATGTGAAAGAATGAAGCGTTGAGATTGGCTTGTTATATTGTATAGTATATATACAAGACACTACTGTATGTGTCCTGAATTGTCCAGAATTCCAAAATTGTTCTTTATTGCACTGTTCATGTATAATAAAAATAAAACTCTTCTTCTGCTCTATTGTAGTTTCTCTTTAGGTTCTTGTTTATATCTTTCTGTAGTTGTTCTGAGAAAGCTCTCATGTTATTTGGATGCAGGGACAGTTTATGAAGATCGACACCGAGACATTAAGAGCACTGAGTAGAGTAGGTTGTGAGTTGGTAATGAGTTCTGTATTGACCTTTTGCAGACACATGACTGCCATGCTGTCAATCACTACAGTGGACAGCGGAAGTACCATTTATAAGACTTTAGGCTACTATATATTTGAATGGATAATTAGGTTTGAGAAATGACAAAGATTACCTGATGGTTATCTGATTGCCTGAATGTTTTGCCACACATATAAGAGTTACCTGGCAATTGATAGCTTCTGTCCTGCTAAAAGGAAAAAGTGAAAAGTCTCCATAAAAATGAATGCGTGCATGGCTGTTTGATTTGCATGTGCAGCTCTTCGAAAACCTCCCAGGCGTACTGTATCTCATTTGCGCTCAGTGATTTTGGTATTATTCTAGCGTCATGCTTCTGCTTTGTGTTCTATAGGTGGAGCTCGCATTTTCAATGTTAGTTGATTGTGTTTGTTTAATTACGGGAAACCAAAATCGTGATCAAGATTAAAATAAAAGAAATTGTGCAATTACTAGAAGTAGGATTACTCTGCTGGACAGTGACACAAATATTGTATTTGTATAAAATCACAATGGATTTAAAATAAAGTAATGAGTGTATAATTGACTTTCAGCTTTAATCCAAGATATTTAAAATATTTTATTAAGCATTTAGGGATTACATCCCTAGACTTTTACAAGCAGTTGTGTCACTACCTGTATCTGATGAAAACACCGTGAATGTAATGTGATGGCTTATTATCCATTTTTTGTTCATTTCTGATGTGAGCACAAACTCAGAAAATCAGCTGTTAGTCTTTTTTTTTTTTTCATTTTGGTTTTGAAAAGTGTCTTTCTATTTTTGGTTTTATGTTGTATAATGAAACGTACAAATGCTACATGGATTGTTATTCTTATGTAGGTACAGAATGAGCATTATTGCTCTGCTGCAGTTATTTTTTTTCTGGGATCTAAAAGATACCTAGTTTGTTACTGGCCTCTAGAGGGACAGCTGATAAGGGTCAGCGTCAGCTTTTTTCAAATCAGTAAATCAGGATTGTTCAACCATTGTTGCCATTGACCGAATTGCTTCAATAGCATCGAAAATGCCTCGTCATTCCGTACCAAATTTTCATATGTAAGCATTATGAGCATTATTATCAGTATTCGTTAGCCAGTAAGCACACATCATGCTGATTGCAGCACTCAGAGACGAGGCTCACATGGTTTGTGTTGTTTTTTGAGAGGCTTGACTACGGTGTGAGTCACATAGGTGTTAAATTGTCAAAACTATTGAAAGTATGGCCCATTTTATTATCCTTGGAGATTTTTGTGCATGTGCATGATGCAATATATACAAAAAACACATAAAAGTTAATTAATAAAACACAATAAATGCGAGAGCGGAAAGTTGCCGCGTTTGATTGCAAGAACAATGGAAAAAAAACACCTACGTCCATCTTCTTCTCATCATTCAAGTTTGCATAACATTGCAAAACATCCTTCTAAATCTCTACGAGCGTATTTCCCCCTCTCCGGTTTCAATAACGATGGTGCTGTGACTGGGGTCTTAGCAGGTAACGGTTAGAAACAAACTTTTGCTAACTTGAGCAGCTTGTACATGGTTATTTACATAAACTCTAATCTATTAAGTTTGCTGCCGGTGACTTAAACTGGGACCCTAATGTAACTTTAGATATTGTTTAGCTTCTGGACAGAGAGAGCTCGAGAAATCAATTGCTGAACTGTAACTTATTTAATTAGAGCTTCAGGAGCTACAGCAGCTGTCTGGTAATATGAAGCTTCCCAATTCAATTCTGGCTTTTATACATTCTTATTTATTAATATTAACAGACAGTGTTGTGCATGAACATACAACAGTTCTGTTCATTACTAATTCTCCTGGTAAACAGTGAACTGAGCACTGTTCCGTGCAATAAAAACAGTGAATTTTAGCATCGTTAACATGCAGGGTAGGAAATGTGCGTGACCTAGTCTTTGTTTATTTGATTTATGTTATCTCTAATATTCTGTTAGCCAAAGAAAGAAGGAAGGGTGAGATATGTGAGAATGAACGGTGACGTCCTTGTTTTTTGTTTTGTTTGTTGTTGTTAGTTTTTTTTGTTTTTTATGAGGAAATAAATGATTTCAGGAACCAATGTTGAGTACAGTCAGAGTATTGGTATCGGTACTGGAATGAAAAGTTTTGAACGTTACTCAGCCCTAGTGTTATGCTTGTTTTGTAAAAACTTGTATGTTGTAAATTTGTTCATTGAAATTAAGCAACAAAAAATGTTGTTGTTAGTCTTCTAGCTGATCCAGTTGAGAGGTCGCCACAGCAGACAGACTGACAACAACTTGGCATAGGTTTTACGCCGGATGCCCTTCCTGACACAACCCTCCCATTTTATCTGGGCTTGGGACCGGTACTGCAGTGGCTGGGGTTTGGTCATTGGCTGGGAATCTAACCTGTGCCTTCCCGAATCCTACCACTGAGACACCAATGCCCTAAATTAAGTATAAAAAAATATATTGCCAAATTTGAGCCTTATAGAGTTCAAGGAGTTTCTTCAGGGGATTCCTTAAGGAATTAGGACCCACGTGCATGATTATGCCAAATATGCTGCTATCTCCTGCAAATAAATAAATAACTATATATATATATATATATATACACACACACATACACACAGTATATTTCACTTCTGTTAATATTTCAGCTTCACTGTCATAATGGCTATCTGCCATCTTCGGCCAACTCAATACCTTTTAGTCCTTTGAGATCCTGTGCAGTGCTTATTATCATGAATTTTTTTACCTAATTTGCTTCTATTTATTTCATTTTCTTTCATTAAAATGAATGGAGACATCTGAACTATTATTCAGTGCAACGTACAAAGCTTTCATCAGCTTTTCCAGTTTGGCAACTGCATGCCAATTCTTGACTCTTTTTTCAGTTTTTGCTTCGAACAAAAGGGGAAAGCTAAGCAACCACTACTGGATCACCACACAATTTTTTGCATAGTTTAATTTTAAATAAAGATAAATAATTTCTCTCCATTTAATAGCATCTGTAACATTGAATGATGTTTGATTATAGAATCTTCAGGAATCTTCTGTCTATTGTATAGATATTACTTTGACTATAACAAACACTAAGATGAAACCTATTGTACTATTTATCAGAGAGTACTTCACTAAAATGTCTACCAAAGTCACTTTTTTTGAAACAAGTAAAAAAAAATTAAACTGTGGCACAAAATAACTTTCGTGTTACTGGTCAAAACTGACCTGTATGATTTATTTATTGAAAACAATACAGAGGGAAAACTTAACTATATTACAATATAATGTTTGACCCATACACTGTATGAACAATTTTAAAGTAGCCCTGCTGTCATTTCTAGGAACATTGATTTTAGGCGTTTGCTCATTTTAGCTAATTTGATATCAGCGTCTCGCACTTGTAGTAATCGTACCTCAGACAAACACTCAGGACATAAAATTAAGAGAAAAAAATTAAGACAGGAAAACAAAACAAAAGTCAGTCAGATATGATTTAAAAAATAGCAAATTACTGTTTAATTAAAAAAAGTAACCTGGAAACCAGGAGAAAAAAAAAAAAGAAAACATAAAAATCTTCTGCTGCTGTGCTCCGCTAGTGGGAAATCCTAACAACCACGAGCTTATTTCTCAGTTTCGTTCACAATTGAGTGCAAAAGAAATAAATGTGCTCCATCCTTTGTATTGTGAAGAACCACTCGAGTTGAGCATTTGCTACTGAAATGGACATCTCTGTTATTTATTTATTTTATTGTCATTCAGTTTTCACCCCTTTCCATTGCTATCTTTCTGACTTTTTCTTCCTCACTCACTCTCTCACTCTCTCTCTCTCTCTCTCTCTCTCTGTATTCTTATTGCTCATTTCTCTCATCTTTAGTGTAGTGGTGGTGGTGAATCCCTAAACTTAGATTGTGTATCAGGCCTGAAGAACAAAAATTTGTGAGCATCTGACTTCTATTTCTTTCTGTCTTTTTCTCCTTTTCTTTTATCTTGGCGACCTTGAAAAACATCATACTATAATGCGTTCCCTTCATAGGTACAATATCAAACCGTGTGCACATCCTATGGTTCCTATTGCTTAAAATTTTTCTTTAATGTTCCCAAATTGACAGTTTTCGCCATGTCTGCTTTTTTCAGTTAAGGGTGTTTAGGTTTCAAAATAATGAATAAATAACAACTGTCAGACAAAAAAATTACATTTTCTTTTAGTAACATATTTGACAGAACTTTTGCAGGCAGTATTTAAATAAGATAATTTAAACTATATATCATCTTTTGTGTTTAGATGTTTATATGTTTACTTTAATAGTTTCGAACCAAAAAATATATATATGTAGCAAAAACTCAGTTTAGGAACACTATGACAAATTGCAAGCTAAATAACACATAGGATATGAATGATGTTTGTGTGATGATATAGCATTTTTGCTTTTTCATGAATAGGTAAAAAATGTTGTTTATGAAGAATCTATTATAAGATAAATATAATTATCATCAGTGGATATGGAATGTATATTCTTGATGACACTGATGTCCATGGAGGAATGAGAGAGGACAAGGCGAAGACTCTCTGTAGCTTGTTGCACATCCAGCAGAGAAATTGCAGCATGTTATCTTTACTGAGCTGACTTTCATATATGGTTAATATGAATTTTGTTTACACTGGAGTGCAAATAGACATGTACTTATCATCATTTATCAGTTATTCTAAATGAAAGGTGATCACCAGTGGGATGAAGTGTAGTTACTCTGCAACACTATAAGGCACACTGAGAAAAACATGGCAGAAGCTTAGCTTAGAGTGAAATGTGAAAACTAGGAAAAAATGAGAAAGAAAACTGGAGAAAAATGCCTGTTTCTGGTTTTAACTTATTTTGTACAGTTATACAGGTTAGAGATTTGCATGACATCTCTTACAGTGATCAAATGACCCGTATGATAATTCCTGTCCTTAGTGAGTGTGCTGAAAATACATTTACATACATTACATTTATGTAATTGGAAGACACCCTTACACAGAGCAACTTACATTTATCTCATTATACATCTGAGCAGTTGAGGGTTGAGGGCCTTGTTCAAGAGCCCAAAAGGGGAAGCTTGGTGGTGCTGGGGTTTGAACCTGTGATCTTTGGATCAGTAGTACGTATTAACCACTGAGCTACTCGTATCTCTCTACCCTCCATGTTAAATCTTTAAAAATAAATTTTATACATAAAAAAATGTTCTTTTTCACATAAAAAAATCTTAAAAACTGTTAAACTTAACTGAATCTATGTATCTATCTTTTATTTGAAGTGCATGTTGTAAATGCCCCTGCCAGTCGTTGCTATAAATGGCACTGTGAAGGCAGAGTATTTTGTCTCTAAAATGTTGAAACATTGCTGGGGCTTCAAGCTAACCAAATGTAAGGGTGACAAATTAGTGTAATCCAAACGGAATGGAAGAAGACCATTTTTTTTCTTGGGACATTCGAAAAAAGCGAATCTGTCGGTACCCCTGTAAATCTAGTGTCAAATAAAAGCAAACCATGCTTAACTGGTTGAGTAGTTATTTAATGTGTGGCCACCCTGTATACACACTATGCAGGTGGCACACGGCCCCGCAAAGTACGCAAGGCCCCACTCAATTAAGTGTGTTGTTTGTGTGTGCATTCATATATGTAGGCCCATAAGGTCACTTAAGCTAAAATAAAAAAATAGGACTGTTGACCTAGTCCCTCTCTGTTTTACTTACAGCTCAGGATTAATACAAATTGGAAAGATAAAATTTTAAATGTTGATTAACTACGCAGCAAAATTCTCAGTGTTGAATTAACATCCTACAGTATTTATATAGGCACAAATTTGGACTCAAATTAACTGAAAGTTCAACATATGAAGACTGTACTGTATGAGGCAATATGGATGCACATCTGTCATCTCCCATTTTAAAATGTATAAAAGGGGAGGTGATTAAAGGAATAATAATATTGTTATCTGTAGTTTACAGTTATATAGTAAATTTACATTGTAGTCTGAGCACTGGGGTGTCTGTGTGGAAAAGGTAAATGGTTCTCATGGCTCACAGGTCAGTTACGGAGGAGGGCCTCTTCACCCAATACCCAATGAGTCTCAGGGTATTCACACTCCCCGGTTCTGTGACATCAGATGTGGACGAAGCAGCATTTGGACTGTCTGGGAGTGAGAAAAACCCTTTCTACAACACACGCGTTATTTAGCATGGCATGGACAGTTAAAAAAAAATGAAATGCCTAACGTCATTAATAAATTAAACACTGCTAAATTAAATGTAAAATTTATTAAGCATCCAAGGACATTCACTGTAGACAGCGCATGAGAGCACAGGTGTGCACGTGATGGCCCAGCGGGGCTGCGTTCAATGCCAAGAGTGCTTGCGAAATGTTCACGAGCGTACAGTGGAATAATGAAATATATGTTGTTGTTCTTGTTATTGCTGTACTGTTGTGCACTTGTGTGCTCTTGTAACAGGCAGACAGACGCAGGAGTGTCTATCAGAAGATCACTGCTTGCATTTATTTATTTATTTATAATTTAGAGGACAGTCACCATTGGCGGCTGTCTGGATGAATGTTAGTTGCAAAATAATAGCAGTAGGCACATTGGCACCTTTTTAGTCTTATTAGCTGGAGCTGTCTTGTTTGTAATGTTTAACGTTACATTTATAAACTCTTCATGAGTTTTCAGATGATAAAGATGCCACCATACAGTATCCATATGCCTTTTGTCTTTTTTTTTTTGGTGTTATTAAAAATGCCACTGTATTATTTTATGCGTTGGTCTGAACTAACTAAGCGACCCCAACTGCAAGAGTGAAAACAGCCATAAGAGTAGCTATAGAAACTGTGCCCTGTAGAATAATGAGAGATGGTCTCCCTGTAAGAATGACTGTTTAAATACAGTTCACAGTTGTGAATGTCCATTTTTTTTTGGTTGGGAGGGGGTATGGCTGTGAATAAACCAACATGAAAACCAGATTGTGGAAGTATCAGTTTGAAGCTGTTATCTCATTACCAAAGGACATAGCCAATGCAGCATTTCTACTCACTCTCAACGCTTATCCTGTACAGGGTCACAGGAGACCTGGAGCCTATACTAGGGTACTTGGGGCAGTAGGCCTCAGACATGGTTCCAGTCTATCACAGAGCGCACACACGCGCACACACACACACGCACACACACACACACACGCATGTCTTTGGACTGGGGGAGAGGACCGGAGTATCTGGAGAAAACCCGCCAAGCACAGGGAGAACCTGCAAACACCATGCACACAGACCCGAGAAGGGAATCAAACCTTCGACCCTGGGAGATGTGAGGCCACAGTGCTAACCACTACATCACTGTGTAGCCTACAGCTAGGGGTGGGCGGTATACCGGTATACACGGTTAACCGGTAGAAATTTGTCAACCGGTAGAGATTTTGGTCTATCGT
>JAQMYL010000036.1:27695186-27707142 GCA_030014365.1 Clarias pachynema
GTGTGTGTGTGTGTGTGTGTGTGTGTGTGTGTGTGTGTGTGTGTGTGTGTGTGTGTGTGTGTGTGTGTGTGCATTTGCGGATTTGTAGGGGCAGTTTCTCAGGTTCTGGATAGTCTAGAAGAGATCCATGCATTGACGGACTGCAGTGAGAAAGATCTGGATTTTCTACACAGCGTATTCCAGGACCAACATTTACATACACTGTTGGATGTAAGGGCCTTACATATACACATTACACTTTACATATCTTTATCACTTGAACACTTAGAATTGTAGAATCTCTAGTGCTTCTGATCACCAGAAGTTTAGGAAACCTTTCAGTTTTGATCACTTCTTGTTTGCCTTTTTTTGTGGGAAATAAACTGCCCTATGACAACTTTACATTTATTCATTTGGCTAATGCATTCATACAAAGTAATTTAAAATATTGAGATGCGTATATATTCGAAGAAATAGCATAGAGCACAATAGTAATACCTTGCCATTCACAACCTTAAAAATCACTCTTGCAGAGCCTTAAACGTTGCGTAACATTGGCCACCTAACCCTGTATTGAAACCATTTATTTGCGGTTATTGAAAATAATAGGATTTTCATTTTGGTCACATAATAGCTGAAAACCCTATCTGGAAAGAATCTAAAAGGGAAATGCTGCAGGATCTACCAGTCATCACATGTTTACTGATGCTGATACAGATACTTTGGAGGGAATGATCTTGTGAGTCATTTAGAAAATAGGCTTGTTGCAGCTCCTCAGTAAACCACACACACTAGCATTTTCCCATAAGTGCTGTTAATCATCAGCACAGGTATTATTAGCACATTTCTCATTTAAATATGTGTATAATAATAAGTTACCTTTTTATTAGGGCTAAAGAGCTTTTTACTACCAAATGATTTATTACCAGAGCAAAAATATATATTATTTGTACTATTTCAATGTACTTACTTTGATTATGATAGGCTTAAGCAATCAACCTTAAGTGGAGTGGAGTGGAATGGAAAGCAAAGTGCTGTTGTAAGATAATTTAAAAGAAAGCAAGTGGGTTAAGATAAATCAGGCAACATCCAAAAAGTACAGATGCAGCACACAGGCAAAGACCACAGTACCACAGTACTGCATCTCCCTGCAAACACTTCCTCATGCATGGCCAGACCAACATCACCACTGAAAACCCATCCAGACCTAGAAGAGTCTCAACCAGATGAAAAAAACATCCTATGGCCAAAGTCAAAGACACCAAAGAGTTGTCAAGATTTGAGGAGGATCTGGATTTAATCCCAAAAGTGCTGTTCAGTGGCAACTCGACTTGCTTCATGTTTCACCTCTCATGTGAAAGGCTTCATCAATTCTACTAACTAGTTGTCGTGGAGTGGCAGGCATATAAACTCTGTGGCGCCATTAAGTCTTTGATGCCCTTGTACCATTAATGACACCTGCACTCCCACAGCCAAGGCAGTCAAGACTATGAGGAAATGCCTTAGACAGCAAGTTATTTGACAGAACCAACCTCAGTCGAGACCACGTATGTGCTGTCTTTCACCACTTAACTGCCTAACTACCACTTATTTCAAATGCAATGAATATTTGTGCAGACAGAAACATGACTGCACCACCTACATTATGCAACATACCACAAACCACATGAAGAACATGATCACCAGTTACTGCAAAAATATTGGGTTGCAATTCAGAACCATCAGCTTTACAGCAGGGTGTTAATTCATGGAAATAGGTATTGTGTTAGCCTGTAAAGTTTCTCCCATATTATTCCTTATGGGAATGAAACTTATTACACTGGTACTGTACCTCAAAAGTACAGTTTACAGTTTTGAGAGCTAAATTTTGCAAGAAATTTGCCTCAGCATGCAAAGCCGGTTGTGTGTACTTCTGGTTGCGCGTACATCCACTTTTGGTAGCCGATCCAAACTAGTTTGTGTTAGTGGACTATTTGCACCTCTACACAAGGTTTTAGTCTGTATTTGAACGGATGTATAAAGGACCAAGTCCTGTATACTGTGAGAGGGTGTGCAGGAGTGTTGTAGCTGCCTCACTGACTTTATGAGTCAGTCCGGGAGCACGATGATGAAAAAATATTGTCCTGTGATGCTGGACAATTCACTAACTGGTGAGTGTCATGGTTAAGGGTCAAAACACTTGATCAAGGGTGGGAACCTCTTCTTGATACAACCAGACTAGATGATTCCACCAATCAGCCATAACATCATCATCACTGCCAGGTGAACTGAACAACTGTGATCATCATCAAATCTCAGATTCTATTCCAATCAAGAACCCATGGGATGCTCTGGACAAACAAGTTCAATCCACGTAGGGCCCACCTCATACCTCACAATCACCACACCACCCAAAGGATCCTCTGCTAATATCCTGCTGCTGAAGCTACTATAGCTCGAATTGCTGAAAGGGTTCCCATAGAAAGGTATCAGAACACAGTGTATTGCTGTTTTAGTTGAAGAAGGGGGACCTACTCAATATTAGGCTGGTGGTCATAATGTTGTTCCCAATCGGTTTGTGATTGAACTAAGACTTTGCTGTGAGTGAATACAAAATGATTTGCCAGTGAAAAGCACATTATACTCACATAATGATACAACCTGGCTCTGGATTGTTTTTTTGTAGAACATTTTTTGTGCTCTTTGCAGGATTGAGTGTGGTGAGTATTGACTTGGCCAGTTTGAAATGTGTATTTTTATGACTTTTCCCCAGGCGACAGCTGTAGCTGGAGGCATAATGTTTTTGGGTCCGTTTGTCTGTATGACTCATTCTTGTGAATGCAATAACTCAGGAACACCATGAGGCAATTTATTCAAAATTGGCACGTGTCCACTTGGCCTGGAGGTTCAACTGATTTGGGGGGTCAGAAGTCAAAGCTTGAGGTCTCTATAACCTCACGTCCATACCATTCTTAACTGCAGTATCTTGTGACTGGCTTGACAGAATTTCTTTAAAAATTAGTACAAATGTCCACTTGGAATCAAGGATGAACTTACTACAATTTGCTAGTCAATCTCCCAAATGCTTTATCTCAGGAATGTCTGGAGAGGATTTCCTAAAGGATCACCGTCTCCTCAAGAAGACCAGCCTACTCTTTCCCTTTCTGAAACCACTTCAGTTGTGACTCTATGCTAGTTTGTTATTGATTTGTACCTGTACAAACTTACTTCAACTTCCCTGGGTGACCGAAAAATGGACCTCCTTTCCCTCTCAAAGTGCACCCCAATCTATATATACTGTGTATAGTATTTTCACTAGATTTTCCCTTTATATATAGTAAAGCCTTTGGCTCTGAATAGGCATGCATGTAAACTCATCTCCTGACATAGGCATTCAACCACAATGCAGTAATTTAAGTTTACGTCAGTTTTTGGAATACACAAACACCCAAGTCATGTATATATTCAATTACATACAAGCCAAACTAAAAGTAAAAACACACTGTAAAAAAGAAAGGTTAATAAATGAAAAATGTATCATTTGTCTTTTGCAGCTTTATGACAAGATCAACACAAGGTCTTCACCACAGATCAGAAATCCACCCAGCGATGCTATTCAGAGAGCCAAAGAGGTGTTGGAGACAATCTCCTGTTACCCAGAGAACATGGAGGCTAAAGAGTTGAGGCGGATTCTTACACAGCCTCACTTTATGGTGAGTAAAAGAGTACTGCACTATACATGCATTGTGTATGTCGCTCATTGCATAAGAATACTATTTATATGTGACTATTTATAGAGCTTAAATAAGGAAGCACAGTAATTCTGTGCAAAGTAAAATCTGCTGTTGAATTAATAAGCCAACTTATTAGGGCAGTGGTGCTACCAATGCATTATATTACATAGGATGAGCGGGGGGTGAGAAAATTTGAAGGAGTGGGAGGGATATGTGAAGGGGGGATAGCGGGTGGAACTAAGAGACAGTGTTGAGAAGTGAAAGATTCTCTCTCACACAACATAGACAGGCTTGGATTAAGTGTTTAGGATCATTACATGTTCAACTCTGTCATTTACTAAAGATAAACAGTTTGAGGTCTTGGCCATCAAATTGGGTGCATCGGAAAATTTTCATATTAGTGTTTGGCTATTATAGTCTTTTGTCTGTAAGTACAGAACAGAGCGTGATTTTCAAACTCCCCAAGCTAGAGCACAAGTGTAGTGTTGTGGACAACTGACTTGTATAGTCTATGTTTAATACTGTAGATGTGCACTAACTATTTCATAATGTTTCTACCTACAAAGAAAATGCGACACATTGGGACCAATATCCTTTGTCTCACATGAGCATCATCATTATCGTCCGTCATCTGCAACACTCTCACAACTTCTCTGAAGCCATTCGTTGGAATATGGCCAAACCTTCACAGAACCTTTATTAGCATAGTTGTGCACTAGCTAATTTATTTTTAGAAGTAGCACGTTCCGTGGGCAGGTGACATGTCTTCCTAGGAAGAATCATATTTTACACTATAGAACTGATTTTCAGATTCAATGGATCCATCAATATATTTACACCACCTACCAATATTTATCTGTAAAAGTGTAACATACAGTACATCTGTTCAGTAATCATTTATGAAAAGCATCCATAAAGTACATTTATATGATTGATCTATACCGTGTACCCCATTTTCGGTTTTTACACTTATACCACATACAGTAAATGTTATGGTTATCTTTTCATGAGCCTACACAAATACAATGATTTGAGAGGTAAAATTTTGCAATAAAATATAAATGTTTTGGCAATACACTACAATTTATTTGGGTAACAGGGTTGTGTCCAATGATGAGGTCTCACTTTTTCAGCTTTGATCACGCTGTAAAAAAATAAAATAAAATGAAATCCCACACCATTGTATTCTATCAGGAATAAAGTATGACTGATTAAATTGCAACCTAATCATCTGTAAAATAGAGCATGGGCTGTCTTCTGGGATTTCGCCTGGGAATAATTCAATGGGTGCAAGACATATTTCAGTAGTAAGGCAGAAACATAATACAAGACATTTTCCTAGTAGAGAAATTCATAAACATCAAACACTCATCCCTGAGATGTCCATACTCAGATTAGCATAGGGGCTGTGGTGGCTAAGTACCCCAATTTTACTCACAGATTAACTTTAATATATTGGTCTTTTTAATTTTCTAACAAACCTATTTTGTTTGTTACTTAACAAAAACTGCCACAAAAACATAATTAGTGCATGCCTCAGTCATGTACACCATTCAGCCATAAAATTATGACCACTGACAGGTGACGTGAATAATACTGATTATCTCATTACATTATTTAATTGAAAAATTGAGATTTTAAAACTATGAAATAACACACATGGCATTAGTTAATTAAGTAACAATAATAACGGTCATGTGTTATTTGAAGATAGGAAGGTCAGCTGTTGTGGAAAATACTTGCAAGAACAGTATTGTCAAGTGCATTTGCAAAACCCATCAAGCACCATGATGAAACTGGCTCTCATGAAGACCATCCCAGGAAAGCAAGACCAAAACTTAGCTGCAGCAGAGGAGACGTTCATTTAGAGTTACCAGCTTCAGTTAACAGCTCCTGGGATTAGAGCCTTTATGAAGGCTTTACAGAGCATAAGTAGCAGACACATCTCACTAAGAAGATTATTTTGGATAATACTATATTATACTATATGCCTTTAGTATTGTTTTACAATGTAGAAAGAAATAAAAATCAGGAAAGACCATGGGATTAGAAGATGTGTCCAAACATTTAACTGAACCACATACCGGTCAGGGTGCTTATCATCCGTGCCCCTCCTCCACCAAAAGCGCTTGTTGCGAAAAATACCTGTCTGAGTGTCCCAACATAAAAAAAAAAATGCAGTGTATAATTCACTCGTCGTCTTCTGGCCATTGTGATTTTATACCACACAGAGAAGCTTGTACATATTGCTAATCTAGTTAGGAAATTTTAAGTGAAAAGTATCTTTTATTCTTAAAAAATGTTTTATATTTAATGCTGAGAGAAAACTTGTGGATGTCTATGTCTATGATTCTGTCTATGATTGATCACAGTGATAAATTGTATATGTATGCAGCTTTCTCCATTTTATAGAGCCTTAAATAAGTTTACCACGCATTCTTACATTTCATTACAAATGCAAAGTCTCTTGCAAAACATTGCATTCATTATGAATCAGCTGCTCTCCTTCAGGGGTCCAGGATTATTAATATATCCCATGTTTTTACAGAGCTCAGAAAAACTGATTTTTATACAATGGACTTTGGACATGAGGTAGCTTGTGGAAGATCTACAGTAATATAAGATGCATTAAATTATTCAACAGATGTTAAGCATTGTTTTAGCATGTGTTTTTTTACATCAGCGTAATATTAATTAGCCTAAATATGTGGTTTTAGTAGCAACCACCTTTTGTATGTACATCAAAGAATGTCATCCTCTGAGTTTACCTTTTTACTCATTGACTCACTCATTGTCTTACGCTTTATCCTGTAAACATGGCCTGGAGCCTATTCCAAGAGACTTGGGGCACTAAGCAGGGTATGCCCTAGATTCATCGCAGGGCACATACACACTCATAAACACACAATCACACAATATGGTCAATTTTGTGAACATCATTTAACCTTAGCTGCATGTCTTTGGACTGTGGGAGGAAACTGGAGTACCCGGTGGAAACACACCATGCACAGGGAGAACATGCAAACTCCATGCACACAGACCCAAGGCGAGAATTAAACCCGGACTGTGGAGGTGCGAGACCACTCTGCTAACCACTAAGCCACTGCGCCACACGTCGCCCTTTTTAATGATATATAAAAAGGTTTTTAAAAATATATATTTTAACATCTGTTTTTTATGATGTAAATACTATTACCCTAGATGTATTAGCAAGCTATTTAGATAATGTTTACAGTGCTGGCTGTGTGCATTTTGCTAATGTACTATACATGGCTAGTAGTCTTACTGTGAGACCTCTCATCTCATCATGCACATAAGATGGTCCAGACATGAGTTTTGTTCCATTTTACAGTATGTCCCAAATGGAAAAGACTGTACCAAATGTATAATAGTTTCAATCTACTATTTGATCATGATGCTGGCATGCTGACTAACTAGCTTGCTAAGATGACTAACCTACAGTAGGCTTCTTTAGGTTTTAAGAAACAGAGGGACCAGTTTCTTAGCTCAATGTCGGTTGTGTTTTAACTTTTATATTTGCCAATCAGGTTAACATGGAGGATGTCAGAGTGAACAAACACTCCATGTCCACCCACGATAGATCAGTTGCTAATGAATACACAGGACTAGCATCAAACTTACTGCTTATTGCTTACTGCTTATTTTGTTCCCCACCCATTTTCAGGCAAGTCCCACATTCTGCTTTCTAATTCACTAGAAAACTGTCCGCCCCATCAGCTTGTGTGAGCTTACAGTTGCCCATGATTGGATTAATGTTAGAGTAAGAGGTTGCCACCCTCAAAATAAGCTTGGCCTATCAGCTCTCTAGAAGCCATTCTAGTTGTACTGTATAGAAGCCAAACAGCCACCAAAGCTACCGATGCCTGTAGCATCACCTGGGAACTTAACTTGCACTCTCCTGTTCCCATGTCAGCTGGGAGCTCTAACTTGGTCATATTTTGACATACAGTGTAGTAATAATAAGCAGAAAACGGAGAAATGTGCACACTTAGAAGCTGATGTTGTGTGAACATTTAATTAATGTTCGTCTCATTAACTGCTGATTGGAATTGCACTTGTGGTTAAGAAATACAAAATCTTTGTGGTCATACCTTTACTGGCCACTTAATTAAGTACACCTAAAAGCACTTACAGTAAACCCATGGCACAAGGAAGAAGAGATCTTTTAGATACCTGGGTGCGTGCTGTCTATATAGAGCTTAAACATATTGACATGACATATTCTGTGTTTGTTATTCCTGTCAGGAGTTTGGCCTGCTTGCCAACGCTTCGACTCAGCTGAGCTTAAACCAATGGCTTTCTGAATTAACTCGGATACAGCAAATAAGACTAGAGGAATTCCCTCATTCCGGTTCCTCCCAGACTCAATGCAAAGCTTTATCATCATAAACTTTAGAATTTAATAATTTTTTTCAATTGCTCAGTCTTTCAATTCTGGGTGTTATGCACTTGATCGAGTACAGTATATTTGGCCAAAAATCTTAAATTTGAACCCTGGTCTGTCCTGAAATTGGAACCCTGGTATGTGAGAAAATTCATCCTAATGTGCTAACAATCCTGATATTGATCTTTACCCTTAGCATTTGGTGCAAAATTTTTAATTTATTAAGAGTCTTCAGAAATCAATACAGGGTCAAAGTTATACAAACTGGGTGAAACTATCAGAGATTCTGAGAATTCTGGCTGGATATCTGACCAATTTTCTTTTCATTATTAGTAGTGTTCAGTTCAATTTGTTGGTTTCCTGGCACAGGTTTAACTTTTAAGCATGGTTTGCACATTTGTTAAATGCTTTAGGCTCCAAATGTTTAAAGCTAGTCAGGTTTATACATTCCACAACCAGGTTTTGTTGCGTCACCGTCACCTTTTGTCCACGTTCCATGATTAAGCATCTTGATGCTAACATTACTATGCTTAATAGTTGATACAGTATTTGTGGGGTTTAATGCCTCATGTTTTATTACACTAAGAATGGTACCCATAAGTACTTTCCTCCAGAAAATATTTATTTATTTATTTCACATTTATTTATTTATCTATGTATTTGTCAGCTGCAGGCTTTAGTTAAGCTTAAGGGAAGTTCATTTGGGAGCAAGGGCTTCTTTCTTGGACAGGAATGCTGACATGCATTTTGAGTTTTTACACTGCATGATGTGTAATTGTACTTTCACATCATCTAGGATGATGATGTTGATGTGGTGTTTCTCTGTGACAGGCCTTGCTGCAGACACATGATGTTGTGGCGCATGAAGTATACAGCGATGAGGCCCTGAGGGTCACCCCACCTCCAACCTCACCTTATTTGAATGGTGATTCACCTGAGAGTGTCAATGGAGACATGGACCTTGAGAATGTCACCCGGGTCCGACTAGTGCAATTTCAGAAGAATACAGATGAACCTATGGTATATACGCGCAAACACATTTCAAGATACATATGTACAGATATGGTAACAAAGGAGTGCATATTTTAAATGCCATTTAACTGACACAGAGGTGAGGGGTATAAAACAATACATTTAAATTGATTATTAAATGTGCAATTTAAATGACTATTTGTGTGTCAACCGTATGTGCAATAGTTGACAATATGTGAAGTATGAAGGTTTCAGCAAAAACTCCAACCAACTTGTCTTTTCAGTTTTTAAAGAAAACTGACTTCATACAACTTAACAGTTATATTTAATGTGGTGGAACATTTGAGAGACACGTTAGTTTCTGTTCTCTTTTACATTATAATTTAACTACCATAAACAATAATTCTTGCGAATAATTTCGCAAAAGAACCAGAAAGTGTAAACTCCTCCGGAACTAAGTTGTCTATTGGATTTCCTCTCATTAAAATGTGGACTTTGTTGTTCATTAATAGGTTGTTTTTCATTCAAACATTAATTAAAATCATTGATTATATGAAATGAATGTAAATTAGAGTTGTACTCTCATTTCCTTTTTTACAGGGCATTACTCTAAAGATGAACGATCTGAACCACTGCATTGTAGCTCGTATTATGCATGGAGGAATGATCCATAGGCAAGGTACTGTCATTATTATTCCGCATAACAAAGGTTATATTTTGAGGGCTTGTTTGTTTATGATGTGTTTTTCAGTTTGCATATACCTTAAAAAGAAATGCTGGATTTATGTTCATTACTTATGTATCAATCACAGGAACGCTGCATGTGGGTGATGAAATTCGAGAGATTAATGGCATCAGTGTAGCCAATCAGACAGTGGAACAGCTTCAAAAAATGTTGGTATGTGGAAAATATAGTCTTCAAATGGTCACGGTTAGACTGCTTTATGTAGATTTTCCTTTGTTTAAGAATTATTTTCAAGATGATCCAGTTGTTGCTCTTAATAACTCAAGTGTTCAAAAAACAAGTGTTAAGGAACTGATCTTTATAAAACATCGTTGTGTGAAACACAGAGGGAGATGCGTGGGAGTATCACATTCAAGATCGTACCAAGTTATCGCAGCCAGTCCCTGTCTTGTGATGTAAGTGTTCCTTACTAATAATAACAACAACAATAATAATAATAATAATAACAATAATTTTGATGGCAAGCATCACTCTCACACCACCTTGAAGTCATAAAAAATGGTCTTACACTCTCATCCTACTCATAATTTTAATTATAATAGTTAATAACATGGTCTACCCTATCCTCCTTTCTTTTTTACTTCTTAACAGTTTATTAAATGTCTTTGTAATTTATGTGACATAATGATAATGCCTTTATTGTACTACAGAAGGACTCACCTGACCTGACCAGACATTCTCCTGCCAATGGTCATGCGAGTGTCACCAGTTCCATTTTGGCAAGTTTAGAATTTCGAATTTTGTTTCTGTTTTATTGTTATGGTATATACAGTAGGTTTAGAATGTATAAAGTGTTTGCAGTTGACCTCCCCAATTGGGTTTGATCCACTCCCGGTGTTTTTTCTTTGCTATTTTATTAATATGTTTTTATTGCTAGCTTGGTGTCTAGAAAACCATAAATGATGGAAAAAGTGTTGGTGTTGCACACAACAATATTCCCAGCACAGGGGCAAAGAAAAAACAAATTTACTTGCATATTAGCCCAGATTGCAGAGCCAGGAATCCGCGAATGGCAACAAACTCAAAACACTCTATTCGGACCTCTTCAACTTTTTCTTCCCCACTTTATTGTGTTATAGGTTTAATGTGAAATTGGTTAAACTGCCTTTTTCCCCCATCCAGCAACCTGTAATGACAATAAAAAACAAGTTAGTAAAAAAAAACAAATCTAAACCTGAAATCTCTAAATTAGATGCGTATTAAAACCTTTATTCAGTGCTTTACAGAAATAAATAAGATGGTGACTAAGACAAGTTTTTGACAGTTGGTTGTTGTGGTTTGTGTTGCATGGGGTCTAAAGCAGTAGCTTCATCAAGCCCCAAATTTACACCCCCCTCAGTTTTTGAGCAGGTGTCCAAGGCAAATCATGAGGTTGATGGGTGAAAGTAGGGATACTTCAATATAATGGTACACCTGTTCTGTGAAAATGTCCTGGTTTGAACCCTAACCAAACGCTGGTTCATTCCAGTCAATGTCTGCAGCTAGATTGCAGAATTTGTTACATGCAGACCACAAACTCAAGGACACTTTGATTATCTGTCAAAGGGACAGAGGTAGCTTTCCAATCTCCTTTGCCTCTGGAGAGTGGTCAAACACATTGAAAGAGATCAAGTAAGCAGTTGTAGGAGGTTGTGTTCTCTTTTTTTCACCAAAGTTTATCAGTCAGCTGGTCATTGAATTAAGCAACTTTGATTTGCTTTATGTCTCTGTCTTAACTTGAAAAGTACAGAGAATATTGTAGCATAAAGCCCATATATTGTATATACAGCAGAATCACCTGATTACTCATCAGGGTGAGCAATAACCGGAGGAACTGATTGAGAATGTGCCTTTTGTTTTGCTGGTGGTTATTTCAGCAAGGTGGGCAGGGGAGCTGTAATGACTTGGCCTTGAGTTCCTACAGTCTCTTGTCTTGTGATATGGTGGTGACTTATTCTTATTCTTTACTTAAAACAAACAAATCCTAAATGTTAAGTCACAAAACAGGAAAGGATCAGGTAATGTATAGACCGACAAACTCAGACACGGCTTGAAAAAAAAAAACAGACAGTGACAAGACAGTGAGCAAATTCAAATCAAATTCAAATTTTATTTGTCACATACACAGTCATACACAGTACGATATGCAGTGAAATGCTTACA